>JAOVYV010000008.1:6599076-6610015 GCA_025674545.1 Hassar affinis
ATGAAAGTTTAATTTTTATCATTACATTATGGAAAAGAATTAACTTTATCACAATATGCTAATTTTTTGAGAAGGACTAGTATATATATTACAAAATATTTTATTTAAGATACAACATATATATTAAAGAGGAAAAAAAGGTGACGCAGTAAGCAATATATTTTGGCTGCTAGACTCAAAGTGTACATATGCAGATAGCATTGCTGACTCAGAGCTTCAGGGTCCCCAGTAAGATCCTGAGCTTGGGTTACTGTGGGTCTCTCGGGCTTCGCCAGTGTCCTCCTATACACTGCATATGCACTGCAGTATAGTACACTGGCATCCTAACCAGGGTGTTTTCCTGCCGGTCCCCAGTTTTTCTGGGATATGCTTTAGATCCACACTGACCCTGACCAAGATAAGTGGAACCTGATCTTCTGCTTCTAGTAGTCTTCTGCTGCTGTAGCCCATCTGCTTCAAGGCTTGGCATTTTGTGCGTTCGGAGATGCTTTTCTAATCGCCATGGCTGTAACAAGTCCTTATTTGAGTCCATTGCCTTGCTGTCAGCTGGAGCCAGTCTGGCCATTCTCCTCTAACCTCTCTCATCAACAAGTTGTTTCTGGATTTCTTTTTCACACCATTCTAGAGACTGTTATGTGTGAAAATCAGCAAAAGTAAAATTTCTTTTCTTGGTCTATGTTTCTTCTAATTTTTACATTTGAGTGCAAACATGATATTCTTTGATCAAGGATACGAGACACTAATACAGTACAACGATCGTAATGCTTCAGTATTTTTAGCAGTGTGTTATTTAATAAAGGCTTGTTGGCAGTGAGGATAAATCTCTTCATGCACACACACTCACACACCCTGCTGTACCTACATTAGGCAAGTTTTGTTGCACATTAAACAAAGCACAAAGAGCAGAACAAGCTGATCTATTATTTACATATTATCTGTGTCTCCATGAAAAATGAGCTTATGCCTTGGCCTTTGATTCTTGCAAGTGCATTTCACCCTGTATTTTGTCAAATTACAGACGCAACAGTTGTACTCTCATTGCATTTTTCATTATTTTAGTCAACTCTCATTGCCTTCGAGTGCTCCTTGTCCCTCTCCGCAACCTTGCAGCTGCTCATGTGCCTTTGTTTAGTTATTATGAGGAGCAAATCCTTGTACTGACAACAGCTCACTGCTTACATCTACCAAGGGACGCATTTGTTATATTGGACGAGGACACATGATGAATGCTCAATTTACCAATGCATTTCAAAGCAGGAGAGGAAATAGCTTGATTCCCAAACACCAGAAGTAGAGCGAGAGGGTGTGTTTAATATTTCCAGGGAGCATGCACTGCAGTGTATTAGGAAAAAAAGTACAGTGGGAAAACATCTGATCTTTGAGATGATCTCAATTCCTCCTCTTTTTATCCCTTGTGTAAGTGTTGCTGCAATCTCGTCTCCCGTGATAACAAGCGCCCTTGACTATCGCTGAGCGCCTCTGCCTGCCAAGCACAGCCACAATGAGACACACTTCTCTCATCCATGTCCCTGTGGAAACTAAAGCAGTTCAGCGCTCTACTTATCATTGAACCACCATGAAGTACAATGATTTATGGTTTGTCCTAGAGATAATGTACCTTAATGAGAATACAGCGGGTGTTATAAAAATTTGGACGGCATCTCCAAATACTAGGCTATGATCCTTAGCAAGATAAACACACACACGCATACACACATACACACAAACACAATTGAAAGTGGTCCCTGCCTTCTATTGAATGGCTAATCAGGCAAGTAATCAATTAAATGCATGATTGCTTTTGATTTTAATAGCTCTATCATTTAGCAGGAGGATCTGCTTTGGGCTGTGCTGTTAACTGTTAGGAATAGCTGTAATTAGACACAGCCTATTCTCATTTAGCATGAGCCTGTAAGTAATTAGCATCTCATTCTCAGAGATATCACCTAACTGCTTTATCCATAATATGCACTGAGTGTACTGTCTGTAATAAAATATAGCTACAGGAAGATGTTGAATATTATTCCAAGTTTTGCCATAACTTCTTTTGAGGTCATTGCTTTTAATAAACAAGGAAGAGCTCGAGCTTCGATCTCTGTATACTTGGCTGTCTGTGTTGTTAAGTAGTACAAACAAACAGCCTTGTTTTATATCCTTCGATTGATTCTTGTCTCTGTGCTCGAAAAAGTAGGCATTAGATCTGGTGGTATGAGACCAATGGGGAAGGCCTATGAAAGAACTTTTATTAAATGCCTAATTTAATCCTTATTGATATCACTGCTTTCACCATAAAAAGTAATAGCCCTGATAAAGCTAAGAAAGACCGGGGGACTACAGAGTATAAGGATGGATTCGTGGCCTAATGAGCTAACTTTTTCAATTTGAGGTAGCATTGCTCTGAACCTATGCTTTACTTAATATCTATATTAGAATCTGTCTAGTGAATACTAGAAGGACTTCCTAGTAATGCACATATTCAGCTCAGGGTACATAGGTGTACTTCCTGCATAATGAAGAGACTCAGAAAGTTACTGAGCAAATAAATCATGTTTTTATGGGTTTTTTTGGTTCGTTTGCTCTCTGTGTGATTTTCCCTCATATGGAACAGTGTCTTGCATAAGTATTCGCTCCCCTAGAATTTTACCCATCTTGTATTAGAACTGAAAATTACTTAATTGGGATTAAGAGTATACACAAAATAGCCCATAAAGTGAGGGGGGAAATCAATACAGTAATAGTATATTGAATTAAAAAGCAGTTCACCACTCCTTACACGGTCACTGTCTTTTGGAGGATGGCATCATGAATTCCACCTCTTACATATGATTTGTTCTGAGTACATATGATTTGCTAGTTTTGTCATTGATTGGTTTCATTTTTCTTTCTGTTCCCCCTGTTAGTTCGTTGTTTTTCCGTTGGTTCAGGTTCATTGGCTGCCACTTGTGTTGTTTATGGCACTGTGTATATATTTCTGTTTTTTCAATCATGCTGAAATTCTTGTTACTTGGGTCTCTCATTTTTTAGCTTTTTTACAAACTTAGTTATCTTGTCTATGTTTTTATTAGTATTTTTATTCTTTTATTTGTTTTGCTTTCTTCTTTGGTTTGAGTTTTCAGAGACGGCTTTGCCGAAGGGGAGTCATGGTTGTGTCATATTCTTTCTACTTTTTTAAATTTTATTAATTAACCAAACCCGGATTTATACTTTTCCGGATTTATAAATTTAACCTTGTTCCCGACTTGTTTTGGAAGCTGTTTGGTCTTTATGATGTGGTAAATTTAAGCAAGGTCCTTTAAGGCAGGTCTCGCCTCTCAGCAGCCGCCTTGGTAACTCCCCAGGGAGTTACATCAGTCTAACACGATCGGGCTCCTATCTAAATGAATAAGGAAAGAGTCGTAACTGCACCGGCACATAAAAACTGTCACCAGGACTTAACAGACTGCATGGATAGAATCACCAGCTAAATTTGATTTAAAAAATTGCTTAAAAGGATTGGTGACTTGGCAGTACAGCAACATGACTGGTTGAAATGTTCATGTATAAAACAGACAATTGGCTTTTTGGTAGGAGAGGTGGGATATGTGACATATAATATAACACACTGTCTTTTGGAGTTACAGACTTTTTCCATAATTTTCTATTCAGGATTCTTTAAGTGGTTTGTCTCAAGCCTTATAAAGACTCTGGTTTTAGTATGTTCTCTAACAAACTCTTGGTACTTCCAGGAATGGATGTGTTTATATTGAGGTCACATGACCCTTGAATTGCATACAGGTCAACTATATTCAAATAAGTATTGTGTATAGTTTCAGGACATATAATCCCAGTTTAATCATTTTTAGTTCCTGGGTTGCAAAATTTACTTAAGTTAAAAGTGTAACACTGTCTTTCTTTCTCTCTCTCTCTGTCTCTATCTCATGCAGTTGTTCTCAAGGCGATGTTGTAACGCACACGGCCTGGCTGAACAGGTCCAGTATACTATATGCCGGTGAGGATAAGTGGTCTGTGGATTCCAGAGTCAGTCTGGTCACTCTGAACCGTGACGAGTTCACCATTAAGATCGAGAACATAGACCTGAGCGACGAGGGACTGTACGTATGTGCCGTTCAGACCAGCAGCAAGCCCAGAACTACATCCGTCCATATCATTGTGCAAGGTGAGCTCGAGTTCCACCAGCCTTTCTGTCTGGTTTCTGGGGCCGGGGTTTGTGCAGAGTTATGTCGTGTTATTACAGTATAGCCTTTTGTTAGCAGCTTTCTTCAGTATCTGGTGCAAACACCTTGAACTCTAGATATGATATTACATTTTTAATGAAGTGGATAATTATGCAATTAATGCTGATGGGCACAAAACCTTGGAGATTTAATTTTTTTTCTCAACTCAGTGGCTCTTATGTTAATGTGATTGATGGCAGTGTCATTGCAGTAGGCTGGTGCACTGAGTCGTGACAGCACAGCATTCAGGTACAGTGGAAATTTAGAAATCTGAAGCACAGAAACACAAAGCTCTACACCATATGCCACGTATATTCAGTTTGAGTTTAACTCATTATTTCCTTTATTTTTTGGTGGGTGTTGCAGACAATTGCAACATTTCATACATAAGGAATAAAGCACAGTGCGGAATGCTATTATAAGAAAATAAGCAGTGTGGGTAGTAGAATGAGACATGACTCAAAGTGGAGTGATGTTTCCAGCCAAAACTTTTCTCTCATATCACAGAAATTTGGCAATGGAAAAAATATTACATATAATCCAGAAATGTTAATTAAGGGTTTGCCTTTTTATTTCTTTATTATTAGCTCTGGATTATGCAGAACATCCACCGTATATAGTGCTGTGTCAAAGTATTTCTTCCCCAATTTCTTTTATTTTTGCATTTTATCACAATTGTTTCAGATGATTAAACTACTTTTCATATTAGACTAATATAACCCAAGTAAAGACAATATATTTTTGAATATGAACATTTTTAAATCAAAACCCTTAGACTTGACTTGGACTTGCAAAAGATGACTTGTGACCATCTCTGATATTTGAATTTAGAAAGTGCAGAGCATTGATTGATCAAACACAATAGTTTCATAAACAATGTCAGCACTTGTAAGTATCCTTTGTTAGCTCCTATTCATATACATTTTGTCAGAGAATTTAATATTTCAGATTGCTTTTATATATTTACAGACAGTTTTCTTGTCCCTGATATGTAGTTTGATTTTATGTTTCTTAATCGTGAAGTAAAAGCCACTAATGTCAAATTAAGCCAAATCCCAAATAGTATTGTGTACATTGTCTGCCTTTTTGCAACTATTAGTATTTTTGTTATATTTTAACATGAAAACCTGGCAAAATATTAAAATATTTGCACCCTTGACTGGGTCACATGCTTTAGAGCAAACTTGCTGTGCGTCATGCTCAACGATGTAAAGAAATGCAATTGGTTTCACTTCAAAAACATTTTCTCTGATGTCTATCACTGGTCACCACCTGACAAAGTCCACCTTGTTCCACAGGAAGAATTCTTTGCTAAGAACTTTTATTTGCATATAAATATTTAGTCCAGCTCATGGGTTCCTGAAATATTCTCTAGAACTGCGAATGATCCCGAGCAGGGGTGAATCCCGGATCGACTGCACTCTGAAGACTCGATTAGCGCTCCCTCTCTCTCTCTTTCTCTCTCTCTCTCTTTCTCAGTCTCACTTGAGCAGAACAGAGCCCTTTAGACTGCAGCAATTAGACCACAACCAGATCAAAGACCAAGGAGCAGCACATATGAGCAGATGAAAGCTCTTTGTAGAGAGTCTTAAAGCACAATTTCTTCTTTCTGACCTTTTTAAATACATTCTTGTCCTGCAATTGCTCTGTATGTCTAAAACTGTTAAAACCTTTGGAAGTAGAAATATATCGGGCAGAGATAAAACATTGGATTAAAACATTACAGCAACCAATATTGGCTTGCTGACACTCAGAAGACAAAGAGCTGTAATTATACTGCTGCTTCACTTTGCTTGGGGTAAAGTTTTATAATTCTGGCCAAACAATCATTTCCACTTAGCACTGAATTCTAAAGGTTATTAAGTCATTGGGAGGACCAAAGAGGAGAGCAAAGAGGTTTACTTTGTAATGACTGCTCCTATTGAACAATCCGTCTAAACCGATCTGCCCTGTTACCTTGGCAACATGGTGCCAGAATAGTGGCATGATTGAGAGAGCTGAGAGATGTGTGAGTGTTAAGGTCAGCTGATGCACAACTCCTGAACACAACCATGCAGTGCACATTCTCTAAAAGACTACTGACATTGCTATGGAAGCGCTTTAGCTGTAGTTCGACAGACTGGGACACGAGCAGCTGGTGAGAGAGTGCGCAAGAAAGATGAGAGAGAGAGAGAGATAGAGAGAAGGAGAGAGTTTCCTGCGTTTGCAAAGTAAACAACACATTTCAATAGAAATCCAATTTGCTCTCCATATGTAAAGAGCCCCAAATGTGTACTTCTCATTTAGAGTGAGAAACGAGTTAGTAATGGCCCGTATGAGGACAGATTATGCAAACACAAAGACGTCTTTGTGAATGACAGTTTACGCTGAAGACCGCACATCCAAGCTGTAGCCAACCCTGCAACTTCAGAAAACAATTTTCTATTATTTATGTAGATTTTTTTTGCACCTAATGCATATGGCCCGAGGCAAATAAATCCAGTAAATGTTTAGCCCACATGCCTGGTCAACACAGACAGGCAGATAAAGCTAAGTTCATTAAGATTTTAGACAGCATAAGAGTGAAGCTGTCAACTCTTGTATTCCTCTTCCTCATCTGCCCCCTCTTCATTGCCCTGGGGTGATTACTGTGTGTGTGCGGCTCTGTGTCTTTCCTGCCTCTGGGCTCAGTATGCCTTTCAGAGCATTTGTTTTCAACAGCTTCCTCTTCTCAAAGCTGTTAAATATGCCTTCTATAACATCACATCATCAGTACATTGTTAAATGTTGCATAAAACATAGTTTTATTTAATATGATCACAGTGCAGGGATAATACTTAAAATGCGTGCATTTGAGTAATGTACTCAGTTCCATATTGGTGGTGATAATGCCAGAAACATGGATTGTCTGTGTAGTGTAGGCTACACACCATGTACTTGAGTATGTAATACCTGATGTTTGTATCTAGTAATGTTTAAAATCAAGCACTGATTAAATGACATGTCGCTAATCAGTGCAACCACTGATACAAGCTGATTGTGTCTTTCTAAATCATTTTTGCTTTTAATTGATATACACAATGCAGCAGTGTTCTTGTTCTTTATGTCAAATTACATTAGTCTTTTTATCTTCAGGAAAAGCTTTATCTTTATCAATGTCACGTTGGATTCAGAGTGGATTCAGTGCTCACTGGGTCAGAGGTGAGAATACACCCTGGTCAGGATAACAGCCCATCACAGGGCATCATACACACGCACATGCTCATTTACACCTAGGGTCAATTTATTGTATTGTACCATTCCATCTATATGTATCTAACCCCATTTCCAGAAAAGTCAGGACACACAAAAGGACTAAGAAAATATTTTCACTGTTGTGGGCACTTCGGGTCCTTTTCATGACATTACGAACTGTAGGACCTACATTCTTTGTAAACTTTCACTGAGAAACATTGTATTTGAACTGACTGACAATTCTCTGATGGAGTTTGGCACAAAGTGGTGAACCACAGCCCATCCTTGCTTGCAAAGACTAAGCCTTTGGTGGATGCTCCGTTTATACTCAATCTGGATGACCTCACCTGTTACCAGTTAAACTGCTAATTGTGGAACCTTCCAGAACACTTTTACTTGTATGACTTGTCTTTATATGCCTCTGTTCCAACTTTTTTTTAGTGTGTAGCAGGCATCAATTTCTAAATTTGTTTATACACTGCCTAGCCAAAAATAAGGTCACCACATGGATGTAACTAAGCAAATGGGTAAGAGCCTCCCATTGGATAATTACTGTATGGGTGATTATGTTTCAGCTGGCAATAAGTTATTTAACCTTAACTGATGCAGTGAGTAGTTTCTCATTTGTTAAACAACCATGTCGAAAGACACATCCTGTGGTCGGGGAAAAGATGTTAATCTAGAACTGTCCAGCGCATTATTAAAAAGTGTAAGGTCAGCGGGGAAACATCATCTTCGAGGAAGGAATGTGGTCAGAAAAAATCTTGAAAGATTGTGATCACTTAAACATTTGGTGAAATCAAATCAAACAGTAGAACTCAGGGATATGTTTAATAGTGAAAGTAAGAGCATTTTCACATGCACATTGCGAAGGGAATTCAAGGGATTGGGACTAAACAGCTGTGTAGACTTAAGAAAACCACATATTAGTGAGGCTAACCAGCAAAAATGGCTTCAATTTGCTGGGGAGCCTAAAGATTGGACTCTGGAGCAATGGAAGAAGGTCATGTGGTCTGATGAGTCCAGATTTACCCTGTTCCAGAGTGATGGGTGCATCAGGGTAAGAAGAGAGGCGGCTGATATGATGCACCCATCATGTCTAGTGCCTACCGTACAAGCATGTGAGGGCAGTGCTATGATCTGGGGTTGCTGCAGTTGATCAGATCTAGGTTCAGCAACGTTATGTCCCCAAAGAATGAGGTCAGCTGACAACCTGAAGATACTGAACGACAAGTTCATCAATGGATTTTTTTCTTCCCTTATGGTACCGGCATATTGCAAGATGACAAGGATTCATCAGGCTCCAATTCATCACACATGGATTGGCCACCACAGGGTCCTGATCTGAACCCCGATGAGAATCTTTGGGATGTGCTGGAGAAGACATGGTCCAAATTTCCCATCATCAATACAAGATCTTGGGGAAAAATTAATGCAACTCTGGACAGAAATATATGTTGTGACATTGCAGAAGCTTGTGGAAATGATGCCACAGTAATCAAAGCTTAAGGTGGCCCAACAAAATATTAGAGTTTGTGACCTTTTTTGGGCAGGCAGTGTATTTAACAAATAGAATTCAGCTTGTAAAACATGTAAATGTAAAACATTGAAAACATGGAAAAATCTTTTCTTTGTCCTTTGCAAAAGTTCAAGTGAATTAACACAATACAAACCAGGAAACTCAATACAGACACAAGGAGAACATGCAAAATACTTCAGATACACCAAGCTCAGGAGCCTGCGCATCTGCGTTTTAGCAAAGTTTAAAATACAGTGCTGTTTCGTGGCACTGTCACATTTGCTACAGAGGACAGGCTGCAACCAATGAGTAAAAAATGTCCAGTAATCTACATTTCTCTTTCTGGTTGGTTTAGCACATAGTACTGGTATTAACAATACTCTTCATCTCAGTGATTTGCATAATAAGTATGTGAAGTATGCCATTAGAGGCACAGCTTCTGTACTTTGATGTTGAGTCTGTACATTTATGTTGCAAAGACTTATTATTCTCTAGAAGAACTTAAGCATACATATAACTGCATTTTTTATGAGGGTGCATTACCTGTCTAGCTCCTTTACTGTGTTTTTAGAATTTGTATTGAGCCTTTGTTCGTAAAATCAAAAGAATAAAGGTCAACAACAGTTCTTAGGTGATGTACCTAGTGACCCAAGTGATTCTAACATGCATATCTGCCTCTGCCCCGTCTCTCTGTACTGTCTTGATTGTGACAGATCTGAGCTCTGAATGTGACATAAATGGCAAAAGATGTATTATACAAGGTGTATACTAATTAAAGCTGAAGATCCTCACAGTGCCTCGGAGTATAAACGTGGGAGTGAAAAGAGCTAAGATCATGTCTGTAGAAACATATCATATTTATGCCAAACCTACTCCACAGCTGTCCAAATAGCCAAGCAGTGGAAGTGAAGGAACATCCCACAGGTCACACAGCAGCCATATTCTGCACCCAGCACTCACTGATGCCGAACAAGGTCAAAGCCGAACATATCCTAATCTTCATGCAAGTTTCTTTTTTTTATATAGCTGTGGTAGTCATCTGCATGTATGAGTGAAAAGTGGAAAGTGCCTTAAGCCTTCTGACTTCTATGGCATCCTCATCCAGACTTTTTATACATGTACACTTTGCAGTAAATTCCTACTAGTGATTTTAAGGCCTCATGTATGTGTGGAAACTTCATTAACTTCCACGCTGACCTTGTAAGGAGGCGAGCCATTGTGCTTAATTGCGCAGACCGTGGGTTGATCAGGAGCATGGAGTAAATGCGACAGAAAACCTGATTTGGATTAAAATTATTCAGAAACTGAGGTTAATGAGCATTGGTATAATCACTGCCTACAGAGTCTGCCTACTGCTCTGTGTGCTCTGTGGTTAGTGCTTGCATACGTGCACAGTGCTCCAAGACTGTAATGTTACCTAGATTGTACTGAAATATATTGTAACCATAGCAACAACTTTAAGCATTGCAGTCTGCAACACACACATCTTTTTGGTGCAGATGCATCTACATTCCGACTCCACACTGATATAAATATGTTTTAATACTCATAATCAGAAAGTAAGTTAAATTCTTTTTGGTTTTGGTAAAATCATTACCAGAGTTGTTGTAGATTATTTGTTGAGGTCATTTGAGAGGCTGAACTTTTTTTTTTCTTGGCTATGTGTAGTAAAAAATAACAGCTGCTGTTCTAGGTGGGTATAAAATCAGTTCCTAGTCAGGAATAGGAGAAAAATATATCAGTAAACAAGTTGTAAAAAACGTATGATACAATGTTGAACTTTGTTTACCTGGATCAATAACTGAACTTGGCTGAAGTGAGGAACAAATGATTGACTTTCTATGTTTTCTTATACTGTGGTTGTTCTAACTGAAAAATACTGAAATGGAGTGTGCACAGTCAGTCAGTCAGTCATCTTCTGTACCGCTTATTCCCAGTTACGGGGTCACGGGGAGCCGGTGCCCAGCCGGCAACTCTGAGCGCAAGGGCAGGA
>JAOVYV010000008.1:6620535-6634170 GCA_025674545.1 Hassar affinis
ACCCGGGGATCGAACCCGGGACCTTCTTGCTGTGAGGCGACAGTGCTACCCACCGAGCCACCGTGTCGCCCATAATGTATACAATATATTCATATTTTTTAAAAAAAGTGTTTTCCAGCAAAGAACAAACAGTTCATTCCACTGTAGAGTTAGAGTTGTTGCTTTGGTTTCCAAGGCTATACCATGAATGCAGCATTAGAGCCAGTCACCATAGCTACAGTCCCTATAGATGTCCTTACAGACATCTCTACAAGTCCCTAATAACTCAAGTTAAAGGAAATTAGTCATCCAAATAATTACTAGAGAAAGAGCAAAAACAGTATCTAATGAAAATATATACAGCGCGACAAAACGATACCTTAGCAACTGAAAACATGTTTATTATGAGCAAATTTATCAAGTCATATTTATTATGACTTTATTGTAAATCAAATAAAAGATTATTCAACATCATTTTATTTACTTATAACATGCTTATTTTTTATACTATTTTCAGAAGATTTTCTTTCTTTCTAGAAATTAATGCTTAAAATGTGAAAAATGTTAAATCTTAAATAACCTTATAATTTGATTTACCATATAATAATCTCATAATCTCATATTTATATATCACAATCTCATATCATATTCAAGATATGTTTGCACTGTATATAGCTTCACTATACTGTATACTATATTTGGTTTTATACTACGAAAATAAATTTAACAAATAATTTTAATATTATTCTAATAATAATTGAATAATTGACAAAATGATATTCAAGATATTTTCAGTTTTAAGCTATTATTTTTGCAGTGAATATTCTTATTTCTCCTCCGTTAACTAGAAATTGATTTGACTCATGCAGATGTGGAAAATAATGTCTGTAATTATTAGATTATGTGTGCAATTAAATTAAACATTTTAAAAGATCTATCTCTCTCCATGGCTAGGGGCCAAGGGGCTTTCATATGTGTGGTACACTGGCCTGTGACACAACTTGAGTAGCAGTTAAAAAGCTGCAGTTGGGTGACTTTAAGAGGACGCATGTATTAGCCTGTTCATACCCTGATTGTTTAGGCAGAATTGTCAGATGTCGAAAATTGGTAGAAACATGACATGGAAAAGGCAACCTGCATATCTACAGGATATTAAGAAAACTGTAGAAAAAATGGCAATATGCAGAATCTGGGAAGCCAGTTGGGTTTAGAAATGTAGGCATTTCTGCAATTTCCTTAAGGATCAATAAAGTCTTATCTCCTATCTTATTCATTAGGGTCAATACTTGGTTGGATGTAACAATGGCAGTTTTATATGATAAAACTAAACCAAAAAGTGTGAAGTCAGTTAGTTATTAATGTATTTAAATTATTTAACGTTATTGCTCTAATTAAGATTTGACAAGTAAGCATCTGAGAAAATAAATATATAAATGGATAAATAGAAAATTGGCCTGAAACCTTCTCTAGTTAATATCCATTCCAATAAAATTTGTAGCAATACATTATAATTAATTTGCAATGTAGCTGTCTATTATCTCATTTTCATATTTTAGAGAAATGTGGCCTACGTGTTAAACAGTACAGCGTTTTATTATTATTATTATTATTATTATTATTATTATTATTATTATTATTAAGGGAAAATGTGGATTTCATTTTTTGCAAATAAAGATAAATGTACCTAAATATGTCATCCACTATTCCCATCTTAAATTTGCTGTCTTGCATCTCAGGTCCCAACTTATTAAAATGGAAAAGCCTTGGCTCATTCATTTTTTTTGTTGTTGTTTTTTTTAATATTTAAGTTAATCTGTGAAATGTTATTTCTTTTTTTATTTCCCAGCAACAGCAGTAGGAAATAATTTCAATGCAGCAGGACCTCCCTTTGGCTTACATTTAGTTTGAAGAGATAAATCTGTCATCAGAAGTGAAAGGATGGCACTACACTGTTAAAACTCTAATTTAGCATGCTTTACCCTACTTGGAGGTACACACACACATACATACGGTACACACATTCCTCTGCTGACCCTGTGACTGACTGTGTAATAAAAGAGAGAGTCGCTCACAATAAGCACTTTATTGGCTTTGGTCGTTTTCGGTTGCTACCCATATCTGAAAAATACCTCACAACAATACATCAAGATTTCCTTGCTACAGAACTAATAAAGACTGAGGTCAAAACTCTTACTGTACACTTAGAGCTGCCATACATATGGGCACAAGTGCAGTTCACTCATCATCAGCTGTCATATTGGACCATCTGTGACTGCTGCCAAAAACAAGGTTTTGGTGGGTGCAGAGTAGTAACTTAATCTGGCAGCCCCTATTAACTGTTCACTGCTCATCCCTTGAAAGTGGGGCAGTGGATTCCTGTCCCAATGGGTATTAGCACTAGGTGTAATTATAACTAATAATAAGAATGACAGGTACATCAACTGAACTTCAGCTTATATCTGATAAATATCAATGTTATTTTTTGTTAATCATTCAAGAGGTAGTTAGTATTTGAATCAAATTTAAAATGTTTTCATTGTAGATAAGCAGTTTCAGTTTTGTGGAATGGCTGATATATGGTGTATGGTGGTCCACTGCCCCACATACCCCTATGGAAAAGCTGTTTCTACTATATTTCACATACACCATTTGGCAGACAAGCCATTTACATTTACACCGTTTGGCAAAACCCTTATCTAGAGTGACTTTACAACTGCAAAACAAATGATAGAACTTCACCATCAAACCACATTCTCCTGCTGTACAAATAGGTCTTTTTTAAAAATAGGTCTTATACAGTATAAGTACTTAAGCAAAGAGATGTGGCTTAAGTCTTTATTGGAAGACAGTGGCTCAGTTGTTCAGACAGGACATTAATTCCACCACCTGGGTGCCAGTACACATGCAGTATCTTTCGGGAATAAAAGGAAATCCAAAATGCAGCTAAGCAAGTAAGATTTATTGCTATATTTAGGGTGTTATTAGATGCTATTTATTGTCATGGACAGCCACCCAGGACAGTTTGTTACAAAGCATGTTGAATGTAATTGTTCCCATTTAAGATCTTGAGCTGAAATGCAGAAGAATTTTATTTTTGTTTGTCCTTGTACTGAATGAATAAGTATGTAGACTACAGCAATAACTAAACCAGTAGCAAAGTGCTGCTGTCATACACTTGGTTTGCAAGTATTTTGTCATTTCTAGTGGGGACGTGGAATTAAGTTGGCATTAGATTAATTATTAATAGTTGCTCAACTCTGTAAAGCTTGAAACAGGATAAAACTGTTGTAGTACACTATGTGAATACACACCCAGACAGCAATAGCAACTTTTGTTAAGATTCCAGCTTTGAAATGCAAATCAACCCCCTTGACATTATACATATGTCATAATAACATCTGTACTCAATAGCAGCAAGCAGTGTTTGTGACATTTTCATTACTCTTCATTTTTATTGCTTCCAAAAAAAGGTCTTCTCCCTTGTCACATTTATTAGCTGAGTTACTTTGATAATTATGTCAACATAGAACAGCATCTGGTTTTCATATGAGGATGTAGCTTACAATTCAAAGAATGTGTTTTTTATCCCCAAAGAAAACAAACTGAAGATAAATATTCACAGCCTAAAGCACTCTAACAATTAATATTCCACAAAAGTGAATCTGCCTCGTTACACTTCAGATCTTCTTTTCTTCTGTGGGAGTTGATTAATAGCCTCTGAAGGATCTTCCTTCCTTCATCCAATACATTTGCAGTCTGCAATGGACTATAAATGCTCTGTTCTCTCTGAAGACATCATGGTAAAATGGACTGTCCTTTTACACTTTTTGATTTTCTGATTTTTTTTTATTGGAAATCAAACAAGTGTTTGGCGTAATTGTTTTATCCTCAAATAACTCTATCTACAAATAGAAGTTGAGCAGTGCTGTGTGTATGATTAAATGTGAAACAAATAAGACAGTGGAACTAATAAACAGTATATTAGTACAGCTTTCACACTGTTCATGCACAGAGCAGCCATCTTGGATTTTGCGGTCAGGGTTGGTGAGGTTCCTGTGATTTTCCAAATAAGAAATCCAACTTTAGGGGGCATTCCAGGTAAAATCCCAACTGGGAACTCTGACATTCTGACTTTCCAGGTCAAATAGGACACACTATAAGTCTGATCTGAATAAGCCTAGGCTGCCAAATCTGGTTGTAACATGACACACTTTTACGTTAGTAATAAGATATACACCGATCAGGCATAACATTATGACCACCACCTTTTTTTCTCTACATTATTTGTACATTTTCCCAGTTCCACTTACCATATAGCTGCACTTTGTAGTTCTACAATTACAGACTGTAGTCCATCTGTTTCTCTAAATACTTTGTTAGTTCCATTTACTCTGTTCTCTAATGATCAAGACCCCCACAGGACCAGCACAGATCAGGTACTATTTGGGTGGTGGATCATTCTTAGCACTGCAGTGACACTGATGTGGTAGTGTGTTGTACTGGTGTGAGTGGATCAGATTTATAAACACCTCAGTGTCACTGCTGGACTGAACATATTCCACCAACCAAAAATGTCCAGTCACCAGGAACCCAGTGGCGCAAAAAGGGGGTATGCAGCATATGCAACGCATATAATTGTGAACAAAGTAAGTGAACAAAGTGTTTAAAAACTCCAGTAGCACTGCTGTGTCTGATCCACTCACACCAGCACAACACACACTAACACACCACCACCACATCAGTGTCACTGCAGTTCTGAGAATGATCCACCACCCAAATAGTACCTGATCGATGCTGGTCCTGTGGGGGTCGTGATCCACTCACACCAGCACAACACACACTAACACACCACCACCACATCAGTGTTACTGCAGTTCTGAGAATGATCCACCACCCAAATAGTACCTGATCGATGCTGGTCCTGTGGGGGTCGTGACTATTAATACCACAAAGTATGTAGAGAAACAGTTGGACTACAGTCTGCAATTGTAGAATGTATATGGTAAGTGGAACTGAGAAAATGGACAATGACTGTAGAGAAAAGGAGGTGGTCATAATGTTATGTCTGATCAGTGTATTTTATAATAGTTTATATAGGATGTCTCTGTCTGCTGCTGTCTCAAACTCACAGGAATCTTCAACTGTTTCTCATGCACAAACGTTATACTCGCTTCAAAGCAAGTCATAGTGCTTGCTTTACATTACTGTTATTCCTGTTCTTTGACCCATAGCCTGTTCAAGTTGTGTTTGAAGATTGCCTGGTTTTAATTATGATTTTGAATTCGTCCTTGTCTGCTTGACTGCTTGGGTTTTTTAAATAAACACCTTCCTCTTGCATCCAGCTCTTGCATCCATGCTTGACATTATGAGCGGCAATCATTAAATTTTTTTTACATATTTGAAAGCCACTAAAGATGCTAAAGGAAAAAAAACAGACAGAAATACATTTTAACTGGCATTCTAAAAATATCAAATGAGTGCTAACCATCAAATATATACTGTATATATTATATTGTATATACATAATGGCTGGCTGTGAAGGCATATTTATTCCAAAGAGATTATGCCATACTGTCACATGAGGATATGTTGTTAATTATTGTCTCTCTAATCCAGAAGTGCATTTAAAGTCATCACATCACTTGGTTTTACTGTACTATACAGTGAACCAGTGAATCTGAAGTGGGGGTCAAAATATAACATTTAAAGCAGGTGCTATAAATGATATAGCACCATTCAGAAATGCCTTAAATTTTACTTTACACAGCAGCTTCTTTTAAATTATGTGCAAGGTATCAAGCCATTCAATAAATCAGCCAGCTGAAAGGTGTCTTGTTTGCTTTTAACTGATGCTAAATAAAAGAACTATTAGAAATGCATTGATTTTTCTATAATATTTCTTTCTGCTTGAGTATGTCGAGTTGAGCTTTTAAAAAAAAATGAAAGGTTCTTCTAAACCACTCCAATAGGTGAAATTTCCCATGAATCGTTGGTGTTGCTCCTACTAGCTTAAAAAGACCCTAGTGATCTCTGGACTTTTAAATATTTCCACCCACGCATGCCTATGAGTGCTTGCAAGTATGTGTGAGAGCCTGGATCAGCTTTATTTCCATTTCAGCTTTGCACCTTTATTAGCCACTCAGTATAGCAATATTTCCTCATGGTTAAAACACAAAGATGCTGTAGTTTGTCATGGCATTAGCAAAAATGTACCTTATGTCTCTGGGGTGCCTAAAATAAGTCAGTAATATTACTGTTTTTAGAAGGGGGAAAAAGCCTCAAACATTTATCAATATTTAATTCATAATTGGCACCTTGAGGCAGGCTGAAAGAATATTGCACCATCTCAGAATGTTGCTCACAGTCCTGCCTGTGCTTTTTTATGCTTGTTCTTAAGCCAAGGACTTAAAAGGGCCTCACTGCCATATCTCTATTTTGGTTTCTAGTATATCTGGGTTACTCAACCAGACATTTCTGAGATATGCTTTGGCAAACAAAACAGGAGCTGAGTTGAAACAAGGGTTTTGGTTTCAGTCAGATGAGGAAATGTACTGAAGAAGAGCAAGAGGTAAATTGACATAAATGCATGTTTTTTTGGCATGACATTTGTAAAAGCAAAAATAAAAACACAAACAGCAAGATTCCTGGAATCGCATAGTACAAAAAAAATTTTTGTTTGGACTATAGCTCCAGTAATCTCTTTGTAGAACGGACAACCTTGATGTCTGCATCTCCTCAACCAATCCTTTGTCCACGGTTTTCTCTTATTTTTTTTATTATACAAAGTAATCCAGTAAGATTACCACAGCCAGTTGCTCGAGACAGTCGAGAGACAGCTCTTATAATTAATTTTATGTGAAAGTGGGATTTGAGGGTCAGGCACACTTCATCTGTAATTTCTCCAGGTGAAAGGTCCTGAAAGCCTCGTCTAAAATTGCTTTGTGTTATGTGCACACTGCTATGTCCACAAACCAACAGATTCCAATTAATAAAAGTCATGCAGTATATGCAGTACAGGGATTCTGAGATTTTGAAAGTCATGTAGTGTCCACTTGGCCCTGGCTCTAGAGCACAAGAGAAACAGTGTTTGATTTTAAAGTGTTGCTTCACAGCTTCATCCTGGTTTCTGGTTGGAAATATAAGATAAAATATCCATATCTATTTATTCTCTTTCAGTCCCTCCAAAAATTGTCAACTTCACGAACAGCTTGGTGGTGAACGAAGGCTCCAATGTCACACTGATGTGTCTGGCTAACGGCAAACCAGAGCCTACAATCAGCTGGAAAATGTTGTCCCAAAAAGGTAAGAGACTCCACTTCCTTTTTCATATCATGCAATTGATATTCATATTCTCTGAAAATTACAGCTGAGTTCCAGCTGAGGTCCCAGTACACAATACCGGGATGTGTGAGAATATTGAAAATGTGTTGTGCAAGGAAATGTGTTCATGAACTTGTTCATGATTTCAATTCATTTGTTTATCAAGTAGTAAGCTTCATACCTTCGTCTTACGTCTCAATGAATAACTGTGTTGTTGCAGACACTAATGAGGTTTATGAATATTCCAAATTACACGTCATACTCAAATAAGGTAACACTGCGTTGGCTGCATTTCAGCGAGATGTATGTGTGGGTGTGTAGACATTTCAAATAAACTGGGTGGTATGTTTGCTTATCAGCCTGTACCACAGTGAAATCAGCACCATTTGAGCCGGTCTGTTCCTCTGCTTCACCCTGTGTGGCTTCACGCTATCAGGGAAAAATACATCTTAATGTATAATGATTCATGCGCTTCTATTGTGCTGTAGCCCTCATCTATTTGCCTTTGTGTCAGTACAGGAATCTGGTAATTGAAATGTTAATATGACACCGATGTGACTGACATTATTTTTTTAAGAGCTTTGATAGGCTCTATTATAATACTGCACAGGTGTCTAGCAGAGCTTTTTACAGCTTTTATTAATAAAGATCAACTGTCACATTTAAAGCAGAGAATGAAAACACCATGTTCATGATGTAAATGGTTATAGGTGAAGAATATACAAACAATAGAATAAATTAACCAGCAAGATAACCAGCATATATTCAGCAGGTTTGGGAGGACACGCAGTAATATTGTGTATTTCCTATACACAAACCCAAAAGTTAGGACACTTTCAAAAAATGCAAGAAAAACTGAAATATGTTAATTCACTTTATCTAACAAATAAATTGATGCCTTAAACACACACAAAAAAGTTGCGACAGAGACATGTTTACTACTGGGTCACATCATGGGTTTGCCTTGTACTTTTTAATCATTTGGGGATTGAAGATACTAATTGTTGCAGTTTTGCAAGTGGAAGTTTTCACTATTGTCTGATTCTCTTCTTCATGCTGCACCATACATTTTCACTAGGAGACAGATCTGGACTGCAGGCAGGCCAGTCAAGCCACACTGTTGTAACTCATGCAGAATGAGACCTGGCATTGTCCTGCTGTAATAGACCTGGAATTCATTACAAAATACGTCTTGACGGCAACATATGTTTCTCCAAAATACCAAAATAAGCCTCTGCATCAATGGTACCTGCAGATCACCCATGCCATGGGCACCATCACAGACTGCAGGGGTTGCACTTTATATTGGTAACAGTCTGGATGGTCTTTTTAATCTCTGGCACATAAAATCAGATTTTTCCAAAAACAAGTTGAAACTTATCTGACCACAGAACACATTCCCGCTGTATTTCGGTCCATATCAGATGACTTCAGGTCCAGAGAACTCACTGGTGTTTCTGTGCAAGTTAATGCATGGCTTCCTCTTTGCATAATACAGTTTCAGATTGCATTTCTTGAGTTAAATGACAATGATTTACTCAAAGTACTCCTGAGCCCATGTGGCTATGTCCATCATAGTAGCATGACGGCAAGCAATACCACCTGAGGGCTCAGTGGTCACGCACGGTCAACAGTGGTTTCTGCCCTTCACGCACCAAGGTATCCCTTGACTCTTATAATGCTATTATTCTTTATTCTCTAAATTCTTTGCATTCTTGTGCTGAGAAACATTGTGTTTGAATTGACTGACAATTCTCTCATGAACTTTGGTACAAAGTGGTGAAGGGGCAGGGGTGCCTCTGTGCTTAAGGTGTTGGGTTACTGAATGGAAGGTTAGGGGTTCAAGCCCCAGCACCACCAAGGCTGTCACTGTTGGGCCCTTGAGCAAGGCCCTTAACCCTCACCTGCTCAGTTGTATAAATGAAATAAATGTAAGTCACTCTGGATAAGGGTGTGTGCCAAATGCCATAAATGTAAATGTAAATGACCTATCCTTGCTTGCAAAGACTAAGCCTTTGGTGGATGCTCCTTTTGTACTCATGATGACCTCATCTGCTACCAGTTAAACTGCTAATTGTGGAACCTTCAAGTTTTACTTGTATAACCTTTTCAGTCTTATTTTACCTCTGTCCAAACTTTTCTTGAGTGTGTTACAACCATCAATTTCTAAATTTGTTTATATATAAGAAATAGAGTTAATTAAGTTAAATGAAAATATTTTCTTTGTCCTTTTGTCTGTTAGATCAACAGTCAACTAAATTAACAAATGTATTAATTAATAAATACAGATTTCAATTTCAAAAAGTGTCCCAACATTTCTGAAAATGGATTTGTATGTTCATTCAAAATCATTATTGTGGTTCACATAGTGTGTTAATGCAGATTCACTACTTTGGCACTTTCTTGAAATGTAAGAATCTTAATGAGACCAGAAGCAAGTGCACATGAAATGAGGTGTGTTACGCAAAGCCTTTCTGCAGTTATAGGTAGCAAGCTTTCCAATAGTAATATTAACAATTTTATAATATTTGAAGACTTAAAGTACATTCATTTCCAGTAACTCATTGAGCATTATTTTAAATTGAAGTAAAAATGCTGTAGCTTCTGTTATCGATATTATTCAGTATGCAATTATTCCTCCAACTTGATCTTTATTTGGGATTTCCTGACATGAATCTAAGGAAAATATGTCATTGTAATAAAGTGTGATCAATATCAATCAAAATCAAAATCAGTATGTTTTAAAAAAATAACGGTAAAACTGTGAAAGTCTTCTGATCCTAAAGCTGTGATACTACTAAATTACCAGCTATATGAAGTTACATAATTAGTTGAATGGAGTTGAGCTGTGTGTGATCACAATATAAACATACCTTTTATGGGAATATAATAGTGACTAGACTTAAACAAACACCTTTATGAATACCAGAGAGCTATTATAGAAAGTCCAGGACAAAGTTCTGGATGTTAGGGTTATGAAAAAAATGTATGTCCCATATCCCATGCAGCACCATTAAATCCTTATATATAATATAACATGTTAGATTATATATAATATAAAAATGTAAGGAATATGATACATGGAACTATGTCTACCTAGTAATTCACTAAAAGTCATAGAAACAATCAAGGGGTCAAATATAAGCATAAAGAAGCAGAGAAATCTATAATTCAAGGGGGTGAATACTTAACCAAGGGACTGTATGTTTATTGATGCGCAGTGTTCCTGCCAGTCACACCTGGCTCTGCAGTAAGGCTTTGCAGCTTAAAGCTCTGAATCATCACACCTACAAATGCTACAACTAGCATGATAGACACTTTTTTTTAATAACCCCAGATGTCTAGCATTAACTCCCACACTGCATCTGCAGCTAGGCATTGCCACTGACATGCTCAGGACTTCCTAATGCTGTTCTTGTTGAGCCCAAGTTGCTTATCTAAATCAGAATCTATGGAGCGAGGCGAGCCCATGCATTCCTAGTGCTCAACGATACTGATGAGATTTTGTTTCTGAGTAGCAGTGATTGAATGGCCTACACCTTTTGCATCATCACCTTTACATTACGATAATTCCATACAGGAAAACCAGATATAATTGGGTGCCACTGTGTCAACCATCGCACCAAAAGTTAATAGCAAAATAAACCGTTTAATTTGGGAAGAAATCAGAACAACAAATAGCATCCTATTTTCTAATATTACAGCAACTTTTTGGTAAATGAAAGAATAAATGCTTATGATCTTTGGAGGAACCTTTTGTGCTTTTCAAAGGCAATGATTTATGTTGCAGCTCAAGAGATACGAAAGACAATATTCCTCCTTGTTCTAAAACTAGTTTCTCTCACATATTGTAGTCCAATAAGTATTCTGAAAGAACACGGGTGAAATAAGACTTTGCACGATAAGCAGTCTCAGTCTTATTGTGTTCTGGGTAAGGGTGTCCATTTATCTGATCCAGTTTACTTACTTTCTAGTAAATTACTCAAACCTGCTTTTTTGACACCTATGACCTTTTTTAAAGTATAGAACCAAGTAGATTTATTCCTCTGCACATACTAGGAGAAGCATTTCTCTTCATAGTAACCAGCATCCATCATTGTGTTAAATTGTGCATGAATCTTTCATTTGAAGCTTTATTTGACAGGAACAAGTTGGTGGTTTTTATATGAAATTGTAACATTAATATTCATAATAGAAAAGGTCTACAGAGTTGTTCTTCGTATCATATAGTGCTGCAAAACAGGCATGGCATTGAATGTTAATTCACTTTTCAATAACAACAAATGTGTTATTATAATTCTGTGAAGTTCTGTTCTTGTGCAGTGGCTGAAGCACTTAAAGCTAAGGGATTTGGGCTTGCTGTGCTTCGTATGGTCAAAGAACACAATCCTAACTGTTTACAGCTTTAATAAATACTGGCAGTTTCTCGTTTGGCAGACTTTATCTTGTATTTTCACTAATACAAACTGACAAATGGTGCATGAAGGCATTTTGATTTGTGCAAAGAGAGAAGAGGATTATTCATGTTATCTTCATAATATTGCTTTGCTGCTGGATATAGAACAAGGTCAACACTAATAATACTAATTGAGGAACAGTTAGTAATTTATCATTGCCCATCTTTAATTGGTTTGCATAAGACAGTGTTTTTTTAATGATGCCATTTGTGACTGCAAGGCTCAGCTGCTAAGCACTATTACATTAGTTAGTATTAGAGTTTGGGTTCATTTAGATGAAGGAAAAACACTGCAGTTTTTTATTTTTTATTTATTTATTTTTTTTATGAAGTCCTGATTGTGTTAATCTAGTCTATAGCTGTTTGGGTATAATGAGACTTCAGTGCAGTTGCCGTGTTTGTGAGTTTAGCAGCTCATTTCAGGGGCCAAATGATCCCTGTAGCAGGAATGCTATAATCTACTAGTACAGCTCTGCTCTACTGAACTCTCTCTCTCTCTTTCACCCTCTCTCTTTCACCCTCTCTCTCTCTCTCTCTCTCTCTCTGTTTCTCTCTTCTGCTGCCCTCGGCTTTTTGTACCGACTTCCACTTTCATTATTTATCTTTTCTTTCCCTTTTTTGGGATGACAAAAATAATAAAGTGAGAAATAAATATATATCCACAGGGTGGAGGCGATTGATGATACAATGGCCTTGTCTTCGTGTTGGACAGTCATGACTCATTGCAACAACACACTGGGTCATGATAGATCCACAGCTTAAGGGAGTTTAACTGGATCAGAAGATCACAGTAGTATATGCTACTATATACATAAGGAATAAAACACAACAGGAAAACAAGCAAAGCAAAGTCAATGTGGTGCGATGTGCAGGGTATTCTGGAGTGAGTTATTCCTCTTATAGCAGAACAATATGTCAATAATTGCAGTTTATATGAATAAAAAAAGCTTTTGTTGCATTTAATGTAGTGGATTGCAGGTTGCTGAGATACTGATTTTTACCTGCTTTTAATTTACGAACGTTTGTCTAAAAAAGACAGGGACACAAGAATTCCCACCCACCTCATGAGGTTTAAGCTGTGCACTACAGAAATGCTTGATGGCAGGAGATATCATTAAAACTCGTGGATCGTGGATTTTTAGGTGAACATGGTGGATTTTTTGTGCAAACGTGCAGTAAACAGTGCAGTAATTACAGTACTTACATTTCTGATTTAATCCTTTTCCAAATCCACAAATGGGTGCCAAGTGTCCACATGGTTGACATTTTCGTTCTTGATCTGCAGTTGCTCAGTGGTTAAATGTGTCTGAGCTCTGACCTGTACAGGAGAGCCAAAAAGCAAAAGTGCTGTGTCCATGTAAACATTGATAAAATGAGCATACACTGATAGATTTTATTTTGCATGAATGAACGCAGAACATCTCTAGTTGCCTTGTCAGAAAGTGAGGATGACACAGGAGTCTATTTAAGATCAAGTGAGATGGATGTAAAGGGGTGGAGCTTCATGGTGGTGTATTTACTCTGACTGTTACACAGCATATACACTACATGTTCCAAAGTGTTATTTTGTTTTCCATAAAGAAAGTGTCACCATAGCAACAGTTACACCGATCAGGCATAACATTATGACCACATAACATTATGACCACCTCCTTTTTTCTACACTCATTGTCCATTTTCTCAGTTCCACTTACCATGTACATGCACTTTGTCATTCTGTAATTACAGATTGTAGTCCATCTGTTTCTCTACATACTTTGTTAGTCTGTTTACTCTGTTCTATAATGGTCAGGACCCCAAAATACCACCACAGATCAGGTACTATTTGGGTGGTGGATCATTCTCAGCACTGCAGTGACACTGATGTGGTGGTGGTGTGT
>JAOVYV010000008.1:6634270-6653974 GCA_025674545.1 Hassar affinis
TGAATTGACGCTGTATTGGCCGCAAAAGGAGGCCCTACACCATACTAATAAATTATTGTGGTCTAAAATGACAGGTGCTTCAGTTTTATTGTCTAACCCCTGTAGATGGCATTTATCATTATTTTTGCTCTCACTGATCATGCTGTTGCTGCCAAGAAATAAAAATGTCAGCACTTGTTTCAGCTAAGATAGAATAGTTTAACACGTCTTTGTTTAACAGGGCTCACAATGCTTAAGCTAACTCTAATAATAAAATCTACACTGCATTTAATTCGTCTTTATTTAGGGTTTACAAACTTTTCAGGAGCATGAAGTCAGTATTTATCTGAACTTGACTGAACAATCTCTTGTCTACAGATTGTAGACAGTAGATCAGTGTGAGCCTGATTTTGTGTATACATTTTTGTTGTGTACCCTCTCAACATTCCTTTTCAGTGTTTGCGTTCAGCTTTTTTTTTTGCAATACATTGTTGTGCTGAATCCCAGGGCACCAAAGCTGAAATTCGCAAAGACAGCATACTTAAAAACACTGGTCCAGCAGAAGCAGAGAATATTAAGCATTTGAATGGTGTATTGTAGTGCTTTGCTAAATCCAAAGCATGAATTGTCACACCTGTAAGTCCCGCTCTGTGATATGATCCTGGATGGCAACCATGAAGTATTTAGAATGGAAATAAATAGTCTCGTTTCAACAATCACTCCTGTGTGATTGAAGAGACTCTCTGATGCACCTGCTGCCAATGCTCCATATTTATATTGTGTTTGACAGCATATTGGATGTCTGTGATACACTCTCTATGAACGAGTCCTTAATTTATTGTCCTCATGTAGCCACAAACAGTGATATGTGCTTTTGCTGAGATAGATAGATAGACAGATAGATAGATAGATAGATAGATAGATAGATAGAATCAAACTATGTATGTTGTAAAAGTTAATTATAAAAAATTCAGTATCATTTTAAATGAACAACCAATAAAGATTTAATTCAGTCAAAATATTTTTTTAATTAAATGTTTTTGATCTTTTTAAATATGCAACTTATTTAATGTTAAAGCAAAGAACTATACCACCCATCAGCCTCTGCACATCACATGCCTCACTTATTGTTCTCAGCTGTTTATGCTATTAAATTCTAGTTTGTCTCGCTGTCAAGTTTTATTGTACAGTACTTAATGAATCCAAAAATCATGATAAATCATTAAACTTTGATTTATATCTATATGTGATATTATGCAAAAGTATTGGAAAAATGCTATAAACTAAGAATGCTTTTAAACATACAAATAATAATTGTTTCTTTTTTATCAATTTACAAAATGCAAAGTGAGTGAACAAAAGAAAAATCTAAATTCATTCAATATTTAGTGTTACTACCCTTTGTCTTCAAACCAGCATCAATTCTTATAAATACACTTGCACAAAGGGAATTTGTAGGATTATAGGCAGGTATATGATCAACCAAATATACCAAACAGCTAATGATCATCAATTTCACATGTAGGTTGACACCTAGTCATTAACTGAAACATAAACAGCTGTGTAGGAGGCTTAAAACTGGTTGAGGAAGTGTGGAAGACAGTTTCATGTCACAGGGCATACACCATAGCAACAAGACACAAGTTAGTTATACTGCATCAGCAAGGGCTCTCCCAGACAAAGATTTCAAAGCTGACTGGGGTTTCAAGATGTACTGTTCAAGCTGTTTTAAGAAGCACAAAGGAACAGGAAACATTGAGGATTGTAGATGCAGTGGTTGGCCAAGAAAACTAAATGCAGCAGATGACAAACACATGAAGCTAGCGAGAAGTGGTCTTAATGGAAGAGTTCAGCCAAAAAGCCATACCTCCGACATGGCCAAGCGACTCAACTATGCACAAAAACATAGGAATTGGGGTGCAGAAAACTGGCATCCAGTGCTCTGAGCTGATGAGTCAAAATGTGAAATATTTGGCTGTAGCACTGAAGGGCTGGAGAGCGGTACAATAATGAGTGTCTGTTTGGAACAACCTGCCAGCCGAGTTCCTTCAAAAACTGTAAGTGTACCTAGAAGAATTTATGCTGTTTTGAAGGTAAAGGGTGGTAACACCAAATATTGATTTGATTTAGATTTCTCTTCTTTTCATTCACCCCATTTTGTTAATTGATCAAAATAAACTATTAACACTTCCATTTTTGAAAGCATTCTTAGTTTATAGCATTTTTTCACAACTGCCTAAGACTTTTGCACAGTACTGTAACTATACCACCTGCCTAATATTGTGTAGGTCCCTTTCTGTCACCAACTAAGACCCATCAAGACACACTCCTCTGAAGGTGTGCAATACATTAAACAGCAGATCCTTTATGACCTGTAAATTGTGAGTTGAGACCTCCATGGATTGGACTTGTATGTCCAGTACATCCCACAGATGCTCTATTGGCTTGAGATCTGGGGAATTTGGAGGCCAAGTCAGCAACTTGAGCTCTTTGTCATGTTTCTCAAACCATTCCTGAATAATTTTTGCAGTGAGGCAAGGCACATATACACACACATTTCTCTGTGTACACACACAAAGAAATTTCTTTAATACTTGGCCAAGACTTGTATCAGCAATACGAGGAGTCAGTTTTGACAATGATCTTAGTTTTAACAACCAAGCCTGTAAAGCCTGCAATATAGCATACTGTCACCTCTGTAATATCTCTGAGGCTCTTGACATTTTTCCTCTGCTGACAGTAAGGAACTTTTACATGCTGTTTGTGTCACCTAGACTGGATTACTATAACACTCTCTTATCCGGCCAGAATGCTACTGCCAGAATCCTGACATGTACCAGAATGAGAGATCATATTTCACAGGCTCTTAGATTTTATTGGTTACTTGTATTGATTTTAAGATTTTTTGTTACATTTTACACACCTTTATGGCCTTAGCTTTCAGTTATGAAAACATTGTTTGGTATTTCTGATATAACTGTCATTTGGATTAGTAAATAGCATAATCCTATAGATAAATGAAAACCTGATTGAAGAAGAGGGAATTTAAGTTAGTATCACCTGATTGTACCAAAATGTGCTTATTTTACCTTTCATTAGACAAAATACAAATCTTGCACTATTCAATGGCAGGTAATTGGTTTACATTCTGTTATATTCCCATCATTCAGATATGGTGGCTTGAGTTCACAAAGAATAGGTTTATAATTTTGATGCTTTTGTTCTAGTACATTTTTAAATTGTCACTAAATTAGGGTTTTGGCAACAAATGAACATCTATATGTGCCTGAGTATCTAAAATGTTATCTAATCAGCCTTTGCCTGAGTCAGACCCCAAAATAACAGTAACTTCTACAGCTAGATGCTTTGGTGGTAAGGCTTGGTGGGTTGGCAGCACATGCCACTAGCATAAAGCACACTAACTGTGGTCATCCTTCCTAAAATAAATCAGCAGCAGCTGCTTGAAATCCTGCTATACTTTGCCAAATCCACTTTTTTTACATTTAGGAAGCTTTGTCTGAGTTGGGTCTGCTACCACTAGGGAGTAGGGAATAAGGAGTAGACAAGAGCCATCAATAGAGATCTCTTCCTATGGCTAGGAACCAGCATGCTGGTCTAAAGCTGATGAATCAATGTGGGTATGCTAAACTAAATGTGCTTGGGAATGTGTGTGAACAAAAGAGATCTAATGAGCCTTCAGAAATTTTCAGAAAACAAACACTGCTCTCCGTTCATTTGATTTAGACTTATGCAATGCTTCAGATTTGGTTGGGTCATTGAGTGTTTATGTATCTTGGTAACTCAGAACATGTCTCCAACAGTGCCTCATCAGAGCAATGAGTATACACAGCAGCAACACTCTGGTCAAAAGAAGATCAGGGCTCTGTTTTTATTGCCATCAAAGACAGACACTGAGGAAATGTATCAGAGGTATTTCTCATATAAACAAATAAAAAAAAGCAGAAGTGATTTTTTAAACAATACTGTATTAAAACCATCTCATCATGGTATCTGTGCATGTCAGTGAATAAAATAGAAATTACATTTGCAGTCAGTTTGGTGAAATAATGTTTGGAGGCTAATTAAAAAATATTTTTGTGAACAAATGTGAACATGGCAATCAGAGCACTTTAAAAATAGAAGGAAATGGCAAGCAGTATTTTCAGATATGGATATTGGTCTCCTGACTTTGCCAGTTACAGACACAAGCAGAATTTTTTTCCAGAATTTTCCAAACTGGCACAGTTTGCGAATAAATCCTTATTTACATTGGATCAGAGCAGCCCAAATCACCTGACTCCCATGTCAGTAAACTGATGTTCTTTGCAAATTGGATTTTAACAGTCTAATCAATCAATGGTTTCCTTTTTTTCTTATTGCTTATTACTTTTTTCTAGTTGTTTTCATTACCAAAATGGCAAAAGTGGATCTGCACTTGGTTAGTGGGTGGTATTTTGGATGATGGTGGTTATTCTAGATGGTAAGGAGGATAAGGAAACTGGACTGGCTTTTCATGGGGGTTGTCACTGACTCAGGCTCCTTGTGGATAGACAGATATGCCTATATGATTTGGCCATGGTTTTGAATGGGGTCTGCACTTTAGTATGTTATAATCAGACACGAGCTGCCTTTCATGTTTGTTCTTGGTGTGTGGAATAATGAGGGGTTGATAACATAGTGAGTGAGTGAAGTAATGTGCACATGCATGGTAACAACTCCATTACCTATTGGTTGTTCCTATAGTAGGACTGTAGGAAGTGACCTCTTGGATCAGACATCCCATGTAGCCCCATGTGTCTAAAAAAAAAAGCCAGCTGCAGAGAATTAGACGCACAGACTCCTTTATTTATTCTTTCATGGCACATGTTTTTGGGATCAACAGTTGGTCAATAGCACATTGCCATGTGGGGTATTTCAGACACTTTGGCTTTACCATTGGGATTTGGTAAATGGGGGGAGGTAAGGAGAAATGATCGGCACCTTTTTTTCTGTCTCAAGGGTGTCAGTCTGTAAAAAATCAGGGTAGGAGGGGCAGCATACGCTCTACTTTCATGTCAATTGGAAAGACACTGGCCAATCTCAGGCATTTGGGGGCTCATATTTACAGAAGGTGGGCAGGAGCACTTTCCAGAGGATGTGTTTCACTGCTCCCAGATGTTACATGAGCAGCAGGTTGAAAAGAAGTGGTGGCTGGCATCACATGTCTCAGAGGAAACATGTGATAGCTTTGCTTCGGCAGCCTTCTTGTAACATGGGAGAAATCCGAATTGGTGGGAATTGGGCATGACTAAATTAAGGGAGAAAATTGGGGAAAAATAAAAAAGAGATTAGTTTATGTATGATCAGGGTAAGGCGATTACGTTTATTTTCTCAGTTGGCTTGCCTTACTTAAATGAGGATTCAAGGAGATTTCTAACTGTCATGTTGAAAATGGGAATATTACCATTGGTAGCATATAGAATAAGCATATTAATAGAGAGCACATTTTGTTTTCTAGTAAGTGTGTGGGAGAACTCATCTGGGTGGACGGATATAAATGGATATTGCTCCATTTATAGTATATGCAGAGGCCCTCCCCCCTTTAGTGCTACATTTCCCTCATGGACAACTTAGTATTGCCCTACATTGCATCAGTCTCTGATATCAATTCACTATGGGTAGTCATGGTTTGATGTTGGCCAGGAGATACCTGGCTCTCAACAGATTATTGGTATGAATGGTGAGTAGAATGAACTACTTCAAGTTGAGGTGTTTGTTCTTATAGATGATCTCAGTTTGGAGAGGATCAATCAGGTCTCAACAAAATGCACTTTGAAACTGAGTGCATTGTCAGCCTCTGAAACTGGATGATCAGATATTTTCCAGAATTTTCTGGGCCAAAAAGTCTAGGGTATTGTAGAACCATATAGCACAAAGTGTAATAAAGGGAAGCAGCCCAGTGCAGCCCAGTGCTTTTCTGGTAAGCAGAGATATAGTCAGGGGCATTTTGTTGATATCATAGGAATGACTATTGAATAGCAGAAGGCACTGCTTGTAGAACCCTTTACACTTTCCATGAGATTAGCTGTACATATCAGGGAGGGCTATGCAGGGTTTAGGCATGCTTTCTTCCAAACTTGTGGCTTGTCAACAGTGAGTTGTGGCTGCCTCCATTGCCTCTATGGTTGCCTCAGTGGCATAATAATGAGTTGCTCATAAATTAGTTGATTTGATTGAGTTGCTGACTATGTATTCCAAGAATATAGTCCTAAAAGAAATGACAGGCAATTACAAAATCCTAAAATTCTGTTGTGTAATATTCCAAATCAGGAGAATTAGGATTCATATACAGAGGTTTTATAGAGGCACAAACAAAGCAAAATCTCAGGCGTGCCCAGTGTGGGTTCAGATTCCTGTTCTTGTCTGACAGCATTTCAAACCAATGTGGTGTTTTGCAGTTATCCAGAATCAGCATGTAATGAGTTCAGAGATGCTTTTTTGCTCATCATGGTTGTAAAGTGTGGTTATTGGAATTACTGTAGCAAATCTAGCTGTTCTCCTCTGACCTGTGGTTTCAGCAATTATTTTTCATCTGCAGAACTGCCACTCACTTGTTTTGTTTTTGATTTTCTTATCATTCTGTGTAAACTGTAGAGACTGTTGTGTGTGAAAATCCCAGGCAATGAATAGTATCTGAAACACTCAAACCAACCCCATCTGCCAGCAACAACCATGCAGTGGTCAAAGTCCATTTTGTACAATATGTACAAAAATTACCTGAAGCTCTTGCTCCTGTATATTCATTTTTATGCACTACTGCTGCATGCCTGCCTAATTGGATAATTGCATTAATGGGCAGCTGAATAAAGTGGTCCTTTGCAGGTGCCCTTTCAGTATATCATAGCAGCATTATGATTGTTGTATACAAATAGTGCTTGTTCTATAGATGGGATGACTGGTTTGTTTCTGACACTTGGGATCATGGAAATCTTCCAGGTGTGAGACGCTGTCTTTCACTTTGCAGCACATTGAATCTAGCAGGTTGCATTAATGTCAGAGACAGCACCAGGGATTGTGTAATGTTTTTGTTTAAGTCAGCTTTGTGCTGCTTCTTGGCATTTGACAAAGATGGAAATGTCTGCTGTTTTGAGTCCATATCTGCATTTGTATATGTGTGTGTGTTTTAAATACACAATACTCAAAAATAGTCACAGACATCCCACCTCTTCCGGAAGTTCTGGGAGTCTCCTGCATATTGGTAGCCACTCCCTGTTGCCTGCAAATTATATATAATGTTACAAAAAGAGATTTTTTGAGAGCAAGCAAGCAAGCGAGTGAGATGTTGACAGAGACCGAGAGAAGAAGCAACAAATGTAGTGAGAGATTGAGAGAGAAAGAATCATGATTGGTGTTAGGAAGACCCATCACTCTTCTCTGTGGGTGGGATTTACAGCTAAAATCTCTTGCACTGTCTCTGTTATGTGCTCTCTTTCATTGTCCATTAATTGTTCCACAAAGAAAATATGAGATGGAGTTCACCCCAGCCTACAATAGAGGTGAAAATAATAACAGTTTGCAACAGTGACTTTTCTATTGCCCATGGTTGGAAAAATTATTATAAATAACTGGTTGAGGTGTGTATAACAGGTGTAATTCATTCATTAGCATATCTAACATTATTTATAATAGCTGGCTAGCTGCTGATGAGCTACTCTATTGATGCCATATGTGATGAGGTCAAACTTCCTATAGACTTGCATAAAGTTGTAGCAGAGAATAAAAAAATTACTCCATGAGTTACATAACATAACATAACATAACATAACATAACATAACATGACATGGCATGATGTAGCATAACATAGTACAGACCCCCAAAAGTTGCTTAAAGTGCAATAAAAACTGAAATCTGTTAAACATCTGAAATTTGTCAATTCACTTGAAGCTTTATTTAACAGACAAAAAGACAAAGAAAAGATTTTTAGTGTTTTCTTTGATGAACTTAAAAAATTTGGGACAGAGGCACTTTTTTGCTTCACTTTTTTTGCTTTTACTTTTTATTGATTGGTGCAGTTTTGCAAGTGGAATTTCTGCCCATTCTTCCTGTATATAAGACTTGTGATAGTCATTAAAAAATGCTCACTGTTGCCCGATTCTCCTCTCTATGATGCATGATACATTTTCAATAGAGACTGCAGGCAGGCCAGTCTAGCCACACAGTTGTAACTCATGCAGAATGAGGCCTGGCCTGTCCTGCTTTGTGCTGCTTCTTGGCATTTGACAAAGATGGAAATGTCTGCTGTTTTGAATCCATATCTGCATTTGTATGTGTGTGGGTGTGTTTTAAATACACAATACTCAAAAATAGTCGCAGACATCCCACCTCTTGCGGAAGTTCTGGGAGTCTCCTGCATATTGATAGCCACTCAGTTGTAAAAAGCTACGCAGTCGTAACTCGTGCAGAACAAGGCCTGGCATTGTCCTGCTAAAATAAAATGGAGTTCCTTGGAAAAGATGTTGTCTTGATGGCAGCATATGTTTCTCCAAAATACCAATATAAGCCTCTGCATTAATGGTACCTTGAAATTTACGCAGATTACCCATGCTGTGGGCACTGATCACAGATGCTGGTTTTTACACCTTTCATCTTTGGCACAATGTCCATCCTTCCTGCATCCCTGAAATGAGTTTCTGCAGGGTGGGATATCTGTATTCGAGCCTTGAGACACATTTGAATTTAAAATATCCTACCTCTGCTTTGTAAATGCATGCATTTATGTTACAGAAAAAGGATTTTAGAATTTCAGCTGACATTACTCAACAGCCTAGTGAAGTACTGCATCACCTATTGTTAGCTTTGGTGCAGCATGCATGAGAGTATGATTAAATTTAATATACCCATAATATGTCTGAAATCTAGACCTTTTTTTGCTTTTATGCATTTACTTACTGACTGATTGGTTGATTATTTTGTTAAATTAATGTGTAACCTTAAGGCCTCACCTTTTAAAAAAAAATCTATACATCTTTTGAAAGGGAAAGACTGACTGATCATTCTGTATTCTGTCATGTCTTGTAAAGCAAATGATGACACTGATTCAGAAGACGAGTATTTTGAGATCCCCTCCATCAGCAGAAGCAGGGCAGGAGTGTACGAGTGCACAGCAGCCAACGACATTGCCATTGACAGAAAGACAGTGAAGCTGGTGGTCAACTGTGAGTACTTTCTTTCTGTTCACACACATTCTCACCAGTATTTATTTAAAATATTTGTTAAAATGGAGCAGTAGTAACAGTTAAATGAAATGTATTATCTGAAATTAAGCGCTTGGCTCGAGTACTATTTTATAACTTTTATGCAGAGAAGTCTTTTGACATGGGGCAAGGAAGTGAAAAGTAACCATGTTAAAAATAATTGGCCTACATACTACATGAAGCAAAAACAAACACACAAATGATTTTAGTGCTGATAACTGAGATACATGAGAATACAATTGTATTGAGGGCCTGACGTGATGGGACATGTTTGTGTGTGTGTTTGTGTGTGTGTATGTGTGTAGATCCTCCCACTGTATTTGAAGGCAGAGATGTGGGAGTGACTCTGGGTCATAGTGGGGTCTTGAGGTGTGAAGCAGACGCTGTCCCACAGGCAGATTTCATGTGGTACCGAGATGACAGAAGGTAAATAAAAAAATGCTTTTGCTTTGTCTTCTCAGTGCTGTTCAGATCATTATGATATGTGATAATAGTGTAGAATAAGAAGTATGAGCCCTAATTAAAGCAAGTGCAGTTTTGATCAGTGTGTAATATCTTTGGAAGAAAAATAAATATTGTTTTAATGCATACAGTACATGGAGTAGTAGTATGTTTTCGTAGTTAAATAACATATGAATTAGGAATGTTATTTAGATATCCATAACATTGATTTTCAGAAAAGCATATTTAACAAGGTAGAAACAAGTATCGTTTTTCACTGCAGTGATTATTCTTCCTGTCATTGGTGGAGTATGTTTAGCAGATGCAATACAGAGAAAGAACAAACAGAAAAACAAGCACAGGAAAAGCATCCCTGAATGTCAGCATTACTAAATATCATCTTAATATTTCAGTCTGTGCTGTGTGTCAGGTACAAATCTTGTAAAAGTTATAACTGCCACAGAGTTTAAAAGGCTATAATCACTTTGATATTTGTGGTAGGATGTTTGGACTAATGAAAATTCTGTTAACAAATTGGCAGTGCAGGTTTATACTAGACTTATTTGCAAATACAGATATTTTTTAAATGGTATGTGGTAGGTTGCTGAATGCTTGAGAAGTCATGCATGCGGTGTCGCTTATGGTATAAATTTCGCAAACCTGAGGTACCTGATTTGTGTCATTAAACGATGGAGATATACTGGATTTTGGAAATCTATCTCTTTTTCTGTCCTCTGATCATCATATCTGACTGCCATCTCAGACCTGCAGGAGAGTAAAATAACTCTGTATGGGTAGTCTATACTATAGGATATGTGATTAAAAATAACTGCTCACAATGCACATTATGATAGTGTTGCTCTTTCCATTAAAAGTTTGTCATACCAAGCTTTTCCTTTTTATACATTTGACATTGACATGTCAACATATGGCATAACGTCCACCCAAATAGTGGGTATACTGGCAATTCAGTTTTTAAAGTCATCTTCTTTTCCATGAATTCATTTTATGTAGCATCAACTTTCTTCCCTTTGTTCGTTCATCTTCAGTAGCCACTTTATCCTGGTTAAAGAACAGGGGAGCCAGAATCTAGCCTAACATTGGCCCTGAGGAGATCACCTCCATGGTCTATTCCTACCCCAGGGCCAGACCATCATATAGAACCACACAAACATCTATACACACACCCACTGGGAGGTGGTCGGAAACCCACATGGCCAAAGGAAGAGCGTTGCACTGACAGTAACTTGTGCTCAGCATCGAAAACCAGAATTTCATCCATACAAATTGCTTTATTGCTTTGAAAAAATCAGGTTAGGACTGGTGTAAAGTGTGCAAACATCTCTAGAGGAGGTATTTATGTAGAAATCAGCATTGCCTAATTGGATTAACTGTTTTCATTTCAGTTTAGAATCTTCCCAATTAACTACAAACCCTGTCAAACTGTGGCCAAATATCAAAATAAATGATATCAATTAGCATAACGATATTTGTTTCCATACCCATGAGCTTGAGATAATCTTTATTTGTAAGACACAGTCATGGGACACTGGAGGAAATGCACGCTTTTCGTGACATTTATTTATTCACGTTTGCAGCTACATCTTAGACATACATATTTGCATATATATCATAATTTATTAAACTTTTAATCTGAGGAATATTGGAAATATACTGCAACATAGCCCATTATTTTAAATAAATGTGTGCTAGAAAAAGGAAATAAATACATAGGGTCCTCCCTTTCAGCTCTGATTGAGGTGGTATGGAATATGCAAAGGTTTGCACCTCAGTAGATAGCAGTAGACAGCTTTCTCTGTAGACACTCATTTTTTGGTGCCATTTTGAATGCTGCAGATATTATAGGTTAAAAGCTTCATATTTTGCCTGATGCATCTTCTTTATTTTGAATTCCCATAAATAGTAAAAGTCTTTACATTCTGTCTGAAGCTCATTCGAGTGCAGTGCATCTCAATTTGCTCACTCAAACCCACCTTTGTTGTCAGCAAAGAGAAAATCACAGATCGGTGTGTGATATTAGTGGATGCTGCTGATGTTAATACCTTCTGGCTTCTGCACTTTTTTTTGTGTATAACGGGCCAGCTGCCATCTGTGGCCATGGGATGCGGATGCTGTCACAAATGTCACCCTGCTCTTCAAAAGCAGCTCTGATGTGGTGCAAATCATGCTGGGCTGATCCAGCGCCCTCAGTTTGCTGCCTTGTCTTTCAGGATCTTAAGCGGCTTTGATGGCATTGAGATTGAGGACATCGGATCCACGTCACGGCTGACTTTTCACAATGTGTCTGAGGCAGACTATGGAAATTACACGTGTCTCGCCATGAACAAACTGGGGAGTGCAAACACAAGCATCATTTTATATGGTGAGTCAAGTTATGTAAATGATATGGCTTACACATGTATGAGTTAAAGCAAAACACAAATACTCCAATAGCAGTCATAGATCTTAAAATATTGCTATTGCTATTGTTTGATAGCAAGTTTTGATAACAGATTATACCACTCATTTGCTGAAAATCAGTTAATAACACTTAAGGGATCATAGAGATACATGAGCTGTCATATCATGAAGATGATATCTGACATAAATTTAGATAAATATTCCTTAGACTGTTTTAGGCTTATTATCAGCTGACAAAGACTGCTGTCTTCAATATTGTAATATCAAGTCAACATGACACTTGAGACAAGTGACATCTTTTTTTTTGTTGAATGACAGTTTTATTATAACAGTTTAAGTTATGAAAACTAGTTCACTGTAATTTTTGTACACTACATGGCCAAAGGTTTGTGGACACCTGACTGTCATGCCCATTTATTTTTTTGCATCCCATTTTAGATGTAGTCCCCCTTTGCTGTTATAATTATCCATTCAACCACAAGAACATTAGTGAGGTCAGTCACTAATGTCAATTTTATATCAAGTTGTTCAGTGGGGTTGAGGGGCTCTGTGCAAACCACTTGAGTTCCTCTTCACGAACCTTGGCAAACCATGTCTTCATAGAGCTCACTTAAAGCACAGGGGTATTGTCATGCTGGAACAGGCTTGGGCAATAATCTATACAGATATTCTATACAAGTGTGAGTGGAACCACTTTGTGGAAGAAACACATATGGGTGTGATAGCCAGGTGTATGGTCACTTTGACTTTGTGTGATGTAATGGATTGACATACATTTTCAGTGGAGGATTAAATTAAACTTAAAGGTAAGGTATCTCTGGATCTCAACATGTTATTCTTATTTAGTACTTACCCCTGTATGTATTTAGTAGTAGTAGTAGTAATAATAATAATAATAATAATAATAATAATAATAATAATAATACATTAAAATATAAAAAATACACCCAGTGGTCACTTGAATAGGAACACCCATAGACCTGCAGATTGATTCAGTTATCCAGTCAACCAATCATGTGGCAGCAGTGTAATGCATCATACGCATGTTAAGAATTTCAGTTAACCTTCACATTAAACATCAGAAAAAGCAGTAACTTTGAACATGGCATGGTTTTTACTGTCACAGAGGATGGTTTGAGTAATTTTAAAAAAGGAGCTAATTTCTGCATCTCAAAAGCAAAATTATTTTAGTTTTGAAGAAAATAAAAATTGATGCTTTTGCACTCTTCAGCTGTCTAGTTTTGATAGCAGTTTCTAAAATACTCAAACCAGCTCATCTGACACCAGGAACCATGCCAAAGTCAAAGTAACTGAGGTCATATTTTCTCTATTCCCATGTTTGATGTTTATATTAACTAAAATTTCTTCTTCTGTATCTACATCACTTTATATACTGTGTCACTGCCACATGATTGGCTGATTGGATAATTGCATGAGCAGGGGTACTATTAAAGTGTATCTTGACAGTCAAAAAGACAGACAAACCTTATACAAACTATAACAACATTTTAAAGTATATATTTTTTCTCCTTACTGATAGTCTCATTTTATATTTTTTGGCTCAAGTAAACTTAAATAAAATAAAATTGTCAATAAAATTGTTATGCACATTATTATGCACGTTGTAATAATAGAGCTGTTTATATTGTCTCTGTTCCTAAATTAGTTTTGATGTTTGACAGTGTCACATTATCAACTGACCTAGCATCATCTCATACTCTAATGAGCCATGAAAATATTACAGAAGAACCACAACAAAAATCTGTCAGTTGACTCGGATGTTATGTTGACATCAGAATGGACAAAAGCAATTTTTATTTTAGGCAACACATAATGGATTAATATGTGTTACTAATGATCACATAGGTTCTGGTATATACTGGTGTTTGATTGTGGTTTGATCCAAGCCTTTTTCCTCTTATATTGCCATTTTCGTTTGTTTGTTTTTGCTGATGTAGAAGTAATTGAACCCACTAGCTCAACTCTCTTGCAAGGTTAGTACTCTGCATAAGCATGTCCTTTTAGCCTCTGCATCCTCCGGGCCTGTTCCTGCATGCTTTCTAAACCAATCAGCAAATAAATGAATGCTTCAATTTTCCTATGAGCCACATTGTGATGAAGAGACGATGTAGCTGAGGTGACATTCAAGTTGATTTGCAAGATTGCTCCACCAAATTTCCCAAACATGAAGAGGCTAATATAATTGTCATGTCATCTGACAGAATGTGATTGTCAGGTCATAAAGTGATTAGCCAGCCCTATTAAAGGGTGTATTAGCTTAGAAATCCAATTCGTAATGTCAATAATAAATGTGGCATTTTGAGTGACATGCAGAATTGCTGTTGGGGGAATGGTATGGTGCTGTCACACCTCAGTCCGTCTTGAGTAGACCACAGTGGGGTGATGAATGCTTCCATTCTTTGTTGCTTAAATGTGTTTTCTTTCTTCCTTATGTCTTTCTATTTTCCTGTCTAACCTTCATGCATCATGCCATGGCTTCATTGTGGCTATGCATGCCCTCGTCTGCTGTGTGTAAGTACTCATCTGCAAAGTATGTAACTTTTTGTTCTGTCTTATTCCCTAATTGGTGCTCTGAAATGTGCTGAAATGCTTATTGTGCTTTCCAGCTAGTGTGCTCCATGTCAAGACAATAGGCAGAATGTCTGACCTAAATTGAAAACACATTGAGTAGGAATGACGGCATTGTCTTCTCAAGAGTCATTAATTACTTTGAATTTGATTTTGAAAAACTGGCATTATTCTAATTATCCAACTGCAGGATTGAATATAATCTGCCATAGCGCTATAATTGGATCGCTGTCTCTAAAATAAGAGTCTAGTGAGCTCCAGTGAATTCACAGGAAATTAGAAGGCATTCTCAGAAAACCATCAAAGCTCCATGTTTAATAGACACTCCATATGATACTACAGTATAACACTTGTCTGTACTCACATTTTTTTTCCTCTTTCTGGACCGGATTAGTTTTGCAGGATGACATCTGCACAAAACCTTTGTGATTACTCTTTTGTGTCCAGGCAGCTATAAATGAACACGGGACAAGCAAATTCTAGCTGTTTTTCTATGTAGCCAGATATTTAAATGACACAAAGCTATGTTTTCACATTTTCTGCCATGAAATGAAATGGATTTATTGAACACTGCAATCACTATCAATCCTGTGGCATATGGATGGAGTGAGACTTTACTGACCATAGCTTTTATTATAATAGGCAATTGAGTTAACCAGCAGGAGTGTGCTCTTTTTTGATTACTTTTTATTTCCTTTTCCTTTTGGTAACATTTTTTAATGCAATTTATTTTTGAGACTATTTTAAGAGACTCTTTAAAACAAGCAAAAAAAATAGACAGACATAGCAATAGATATAAGTATAGAGTCAGACTTCTGTCTTTTTGTCATTGTTTCTTACTTCACTACTAATACAATTCTAATCACTATATTCTATATTTATTTCTCCTTGTCTAATGAAAAGTATACTTCAAACACACCACTGATACAGAATCTCATTTTAAGCCACATCTTTGGACTACACTTGGCATAGATAAAAAGTTTGCTGTTTGTTCCTCACTGAGCCTTTTCCCTTTTTTAACAGTCATTACTTTCCCATCATCAGCTGTGAGCACTGGTTCACAGAAGGCTGATTGAAAAAGAACAGATTAATGGCTGTCCTGGTTTTCCCTGCTATTTGCACGGCTATACTCAGACAGTCTCTGTTTTCTTCAGCCGGCAGCACTGTCTCGTTAAGCCTTTCTGTAATTATTAACCCGAAGCAGCTCATACAGTAAAGCCCCCATCCTCAGCCTCGTCAGCAACCTCGCTACCAAACCCGCACCTTGATTAGTGTGTTTATCGCAAACTGCAATTACAGTTGACCCACACTGTCACACGGGTAAAGGGTATGGGCTTTGCAGAATGTTAATGAAAGTTCAAGCCAGGAGGACAGATGCAGCCAAGCAGCTCTAGCCAGAGGAAAGCAGATGCACTAATGATTCTTATGTGAGCTCGAAGCACCTAAGTTCTTTTACCAGCCGTGAGATGTTTCTGTTTTTTTAGCCAGTTTAGAATTAGGGCCTGGGTTCCACATCAGTACTGCAACCCTTCCAAAAATACTCTGACCTCTACATGGGCTTAATAGGCAAATAGAGCGGTAAGAGCAACAACTAATCTAGGCTGAACTGCATGCTTTAAGCAATGTTTCACTTTGGTATAACATTTATTTGTCCCCATTCTCGCCTATCATTTTCAGAACCTTTCCTTGGTTTCAAGCAGCTCTGAAACACAAGTCATCTCTAGCAAATAATAGATAAGAATAGAATCTGTATTTACTACAGTAAAGTTGTAAAGGTATTTAGTTATATACCGAGAAATGTAATTAAACATTTAATTCTTCTTCTGGCTTGTGTTATTAAAAAAATTAGTTCGTTCCAAAATTATGGCCATATACTGTAGAATATTATAAATATTGCCATTATAATATGACAAAGAAGCACAAACAGTACAGCTTCACAGTACAAATCAGCACATGACGAAACTTTCTTTTTTCATAATGTTAGATTTGATGCAGCTCATGACCACTGGTGGGGCAGAACAACATTATTAACGACATAGCCATTAAGAGTCTATCACATTTTGTTCATGCTATAGGCTACTGTCTAGTGCATATTTAGAGTTACCTCATAATAGGCAGTTGAGCGTTTTTTGGCTTCCCTTTATTCAACTGTGTTTGATATAGCAGGCCTGCTTCCTGTCACACACAAAAAAGAGCAAAACCAGAGTTGCTAGGTTTAAGCAAAAGTTGCAGCTTAACTACATCACAAAAACTACACAGACCTGCATCTAGCCCAAACAACCCAGATAGTGAAAAAGTGAGACTTTTTTTCTCAGCCTTTGCAAGGACATGCATTTCTGATATAGGAACAATATCCTCTCTATAATCCCCATTTTTTTTGCAGTGTAGCTTGCAATAGAAATAGGTCTGTACAAAACAGACACATTGCCTGCACCTAGAGTTTGCCTTTATTTCCAGAAAATTATTAGATGCCCCAGTTGGGAAAATGTCCTGTCTGGTGCATCTCTTCCAACCCTGGGACAGAGTTATTCCTGCCACAACAGGTACACATATTAGTGCTTATTGCAGACCTATTGCTGAGCACAAAATGCAATAATAATCCTATGGCACAAAATAGGGCTTCACTGATGAGCCACTGAAGCATATAGTGGAACTGTTTTCAGATCAACAACTTGAGAATAAACAATGGTTATGGTATGTTAGTATTATGTTGGAAAACAACTCATAGGCTATTGCTAAAGCTTGCTTAGTTGAGCTAGACTAACATTTTTTAAGTGCTTTTAGCTGGTTTTAGGTATTATGGTATACTATAATTTATTTATTGTATTTTTCATTGGATGCTGTCAGATGTACACACTGCACTGACTATTCTGTTTCTGTTCACTTTTGAGTTCACTTTTATGTCATTCAGATTCTAACATAAAATGCAAAAACTTTCTTTTCTACACAGTCATATATAACCACTACTTATTACACTTCAGCATTATGTTCAAAGTGGACAATTTCGTTTCTATAACCCAGCTTGAATGCGCTTTACAAAGGTGCATAAAAGTGAGCAGGAAATGCTGATTTCCTTTTGTTCACACTGACAAAAAAGTGAATAATAATTACAAAAAGAACAGCATTGTTAATAGCACCAGGAAGGTCATTTCTTTCCCTAGTTGACCAGACTGAATGATCTACCTCTTGGTGTTCTTGCTTTTTTTCTTGCTGCTGCCCAAATGTCTTTCTTTTTGAAACAAGTGCCTTGTTTCATATCATTTCTCTTTTTAGAAATGACTTCACCTGTTTTAGAGCAAACAGCCACTGAATGCAATCAGTTGCAGGAAGGTTTGTAATAGACAGAACTACCAGACCTAATCCCTAATCTATTAACAATTAGAAAGTGACTGACATCAATCATTAACAGTTGGCTAACTCAAACTAACATAATTATAAGTTCATGGGAAATCTAAATTAGTGAATTAAATCAAGACAAATTTGACACATGCTTTAAAAAGGTAAATTAAAGGTATTATGTACAGTGGCATGTCCAGACTAATTTTGATTTTTTTTTATAAAAAATACATTTTGATTTCCAAACTGTAAATATGACTAAATAATATAACATTTACAGCTACCAAGGGTGCAGAATTCTAATAATGAATGCTGTAAAATTGTGCCTGATTAATCAGTTCTGCTTATAGTTAGTCATTTTCCACAAACATCTGTGTATACAGTGTTTGCATAACTATTCATGCTCCTTGAACTTTTACACATTTTGTTGCAACCTGAAACTGAAATACTGGATAAAATTGAATATATGTGCACAGAATAGCCCAAAAATATTAAAGTGGGAGGGAAAATAATAAAGCTTGCAAAAGTAACTAGAGAGGTGCCAATACTTTTGATCAAACCCAGGAGTGTGTGTGTGTGAGTGAGTGACTGAGTGTGTGTGAGTCTTTGTGTGTGTGTGTGGGTGTGTGTGTGTGTGTGGGTGTGTGTGTGTGGGGGGGTGCCAAAACTTTTGATCAAACCCAGGAGTGTGTGTGAGGATACAGTAGCTGGGAGTGTCAGTACAGTTGATCAGACTGGTCATAATCTATATACAAACTGTTATTCAATCAGAATGAATGGTGACAGAAAATTAGAAACTGAAAGGCAAACGGCTGGGAGTCTATGGGAAAAAAAGACGAGAAAAACGAGTGTGGAGGGTAAACGAGTGCGGCGATTCCTTATCCTTATACAAGCGTCCCATTCCCGACCGTACCGGACGATCTAGATCTAGATATTTCGAAAACTGCGGCAGTTGATAGGTGGACAAAAGTACTCCGTATAATAAAAAGTTTAATTAAGAAGAACAATAGCGTGCTTGCCTATAGCAATCACACTAATAAAAAAGGAAAGTTGATTACATAAGTAATCAAATAAGTGACATGAAGTCACATATTTCACATTTCATTCATCCTGCATGCAATCTTAATATAAATTTGCCAGGCCCCAAAAGACCTCAAAGTATGTTGAAGAGCATACCACAACTAAATACTTTATCCTTTTTTTAAGTGAGAGAATGTGGCACTCTGTGTAGAGGAGACTGTCCAACATATTTCAGTATGTAGGTCCAAGCAAAAAAGGAGCCAAAAAGGGTAATGCAGTACTTATGCAAGTCACTGTACACACTGATCTGAGCTGCCTGGAAGGGCAGGACTATAGGAGGAAATTAATGGCATATACTCTGTTTACTAGATTGATGGCTCTATTATTTTACTTTTCTCTCAGAATTGATTGACTACATACTTTTTACCTTTACTTGATCTGGGAAAAATATGCCATTAATTAAAACTATTTCATTTGGTAGGTTTGTTTTGTGTCAAATCTGTAGTGTATATAGGGTATGATGTCAGTAGTAAAAAAAATATCCTCAGAATGAACATCCTCTAAGTGTGATTAATTTGCTGTGATTAGATTCACACACACACATACATATATACAGGGGTTAGACAATGAAACTGAAACACCTGGTTTTAGACCACAATAATTTATTAGTATGGTGTAGGGCCT
>JAOVYV010000008.1:6659884-6672353 GCA_025674545.1 Hassar affinis
TCCTGCAAGAAGAATAGCTTAAAATCCCTCTGACCACTGTGCAGGACTTGTATATGTCATTCCCAAGACGAATTGACACTGTATTGACAGCAAAAGGAGGCCCTACACCACACTAATAAATTATTGTGGTCTACAATGACTGTTTCAGTTTCATTGTCTAACCCCTGTATATAGTCTAGGATCATGGACAGAAATTGTACAAAAGGCTGACGTTGGGAGTGATGACATCATCCGGGCATTTACATATGGTGTAAATTCATAGTAGTGTTGCATGTTTGTATGACAATGTTTACTTATGATAATCATTAATAATGGATTAAGCACATTTTATATTAACGAGCTGTAAGTCTGCATGGTTAAGATCATTTAGTCAAGCTGCACATGTTAACGGATGATAGCATTAATGAGTTTTATTTTCCTTGGTTCAGCCACATATACATGTACACCTGTACAAAAATCCAAGCAAGTTTACTTACTGCACTCTGTTGGATTGTTTACCACATTTAAATATTCGAAGTTCAACATTCAGTGGATTTATTGCAATTGTGGGTTTTGGAAAGCCATAGATTTCATTATGTCAGTATTGTTCGACTTTACTGTAGATCAGCACAATATGTTAATATCCATGATATTACAATGTTGTGCTGATCTACAGTAAAGTTTGAACAATACTAACTGGCCAAGCAGGGTGAATACTTTAAAGTACTGAATTAGACAAACCAGAGTACACCCAAACAGAAATCAAACCTTATTTGTGTAAAAGAAAATCTGTGTGCCTCTCATCTGCCTACGCTTCTGGTACAAAGCCAATGAGAATGGGAAAAAGTTCTACCATCACTCTAGGTAGATGTATTTACCTTGTGGCAAGTGAAGCCATGGGCCAACAAGGCAGAGTGCTGAAAACATGTCAGATGAAAACACAGGACCTTTGAATCTCCTGCCATCATGTTCATAGCAGAGAGAGTGAGGTGGTAACACTTGTTCATTCATACGCCCAAATTTGAGACATCCTTTGTTCAGCCTGAACCACTCCTTAAACTGGCTGTTACTGTGTAAGCTATCATTCAGTATTATATTTTCTTTTCTTTTTTCCCCCTCTTCTATTTCGATTTTCCTTTCTTTTATTCCCTTTTCTAGTTAGTTAATACAATTATACTTTTTATTATAGTTTGAGTTTGTTTTAATCCATCAACTGAATCCCTAACAAGCAACAAGTTCAGATTTGAGATTGAAATTGTTGATATCAGTTACTGATTAAAAGCACATGTCCCAATCAACACAAAAATTTGTTTACTGATCACAAAAACAAGCTTCTGCCTTAGCCATCAGATCCCCTGATCTAAACACCACAGAAAACCTGTAGGGTGAGCTAAAGTGGAGAGTGCCAAGAGGACCATCTGGACACATTGTGTAGAGGAAGAGCTCAAGAAGAGGAAGAGCTCAAATTCCATGCTCTGTATTCTCCAACATTATTTGATGTTAAATGACAAAACTAAGACCCCCAGCAGGAGCTAAAAGTGAGGTCTGCAGAAGCATTCCTTCTTCCTAATGTGATATATAAAAAATGGTTATATTGATGGCCATATTGACAGAGGGTTTACAGTAGTCAATTTTTGCACCTGTGGATTATGTGCTGATGTTCTAATAAAAACTGAAGCTAAATCTAAACTCTAGCATTCAGAACACAGCCAAACCTTAAACGAAGTACACAGATAGATAAATAATTGAAATAATGAATATAATCATAAATAAAGTAAATAACTAATAAATAAATGAAATCAACAACACAGTTATGTTCAGAAGATATTTCTATGCTGCTTAATGCTGAGAGCTACAGGGAAAAAAAGATTTAACTTTCTAATTAGTGTGTATATAACAGTGAAAAGTCACAGAGCTCTCCACAACAGTGCAGACATGAACAGCATTAACAGACATGGCTTATGGGAATAAATAGTACATGAGTTAAGTAGTGAGGCTCAACCAAGCTGTGATTTCCGATCAGAAACAAATGCAAAGCCATCTGGGAGTGAGAAAAGGAAAGAGGCGGCTGTCTTACTAATTAAAGACCTCAGTTTCCCTCGGATAAAGTGGCTTTAAACACATACTTCTTTCTGGTTTGGCTGATTGTTCGACACAGACAAACGTCTGGAGATGTTTTAGAGGAGACATGCGAATTACAATCACGGTGCATTCTCTTGTTCAGCTAAAAGGCACACATCAAAATATTTCTGAGTTGGAGCCCAGTGAGGGTGGAAGAAAGGAAGTTCTTTTAAAAGAGAAAGCTCGGTATAGGTGTATTTTTACTTACTGCTTTGCATATTAGAGAATAAAAGCATTCCATTGAACACACTACATTCACAGAGAAGCTTTTCTTGCTGATAAATCCAAGGCTTGTGTCTAAACAAGCTGGCAGGGAGAAGTAGAAATTGCTCAGGAGGAAAATATCACTGAAAAGCAGCTGGTAAATATTCTGATGCTTAAAGAGACACCATGGGGAAAATATAAACCTAATAAATCATATAATAATAAATTATTTGACAGCCATGTGTCTTCAGTCTCCACCTTGAGTGTTTATTACAAACACAAAAGGGAGAAACGAGGGAGTGTTCAGTCTTTTGTCTTGGAAATTTGCTCAGAAATGGAAAGAAAAACAACAAACAAACTGAACAATTGGTGGTGATTTCTTCTCATCTCCATGCTCCTGGTGGAGTTCTTTATCAGAGTTCACAGGATCTTCCCCCTGGAACTCCTGCTGAGCTGTCACTCCTTCAAAAAGCAAAACAACATGAATAAATAAGCATATTGACAGAGCAAATTAACCTGACTTGACATTTCTTGGCTGTAGCACCTTTGGAGTGTTGGCCAGACTGCCAGTCTAAAGAAGAATATATAAAAGAAAATGCTCTGCACATCCGCCTACCATGAAGAATATAAAAAAAATAATAATATCATGTATCATATTTTCTATTTTCTTGCTATTATTTAACCTCTCAGAAATGTCTTTACAGTTTGGCTCCATAGTTTTTCGTGCTGGGAACAAGAGGATTCAATAAAATCTTCAATCACGCTTTTCATAAAACAAACCTCTTTATGTAATAAAACCAAAAGTAGAAGAAAATATTCCAAAGTTTATTACACAGGACAGATACAATATTCATTCCCCAATAGAAGAAGAAGAAGAAGAAGAAGAAGAAGAAGAAGGAGAAGAAAAAGACTACATCTGCACATGCACACAGACGTTCTGTGATAATTGTTCACTTTCCCTCAGTACTCTACAGTTTCTACAGGTCAGAGGCAAGCCTGGAAAAGAAGTACAGTACATTAAAAGACACTGAGATACTGGAGGTCAAGCACATTGCATAAGCTTGATAAAGGTATGAATCATGTATTAGTGGAATAAGAGCCAACAACTTTTTATTCATTATTATTCCATTTTATTTGCTGAATTGTCAATTCTGATTTATCAAAAGGTGTTGATTAATTTTCAGCATGGCTCAGACAGTAGTTTGACTGCAAGGCAAATCACGGGTTTAATTTAATGCCCTTTTTTTATTTTATATCATCATTATCATTTATACAGTAACAGCTTACAGAAGTGTGAGTAGTATGTGCTCCATGTAAAAACAGATTGAAATTGTGACTTTAGACATTAAGAATTTTTGGAAGGAGTCTCCAGTGTCAGTGCTTCAAGGATGAAAGGCTTTCTGGTTTGTGTTTTCTCAGTGACAGTGACATGTTTGGCTGCATTTTATTATCTTCAAGAGAAAAAAAAGAGAGGCTGGTGTGAGAATGACTGGGTATGGATAATAACTTATTTGTTTTTATCCATTTGTTTGACTTTTCTTAACATTTGACTACAAAAGAATAAAAAATATGAATTTTTGTTCTTAAATAAATACATTAAAAAAAAACAGCCAACCCCGTTGTTTTTGATTTTTTTCCCCTATATAATCAACAGAGCACCATTGTGTTTTATTATAAAAAAAAAGAAATGCTACCACAGACAGATATGTTTAGACTGGGTAATATGTATACTTCAAATCTGCAAAAGGTTTGAGTTTACCTTTCCGGAAGACATCAAAAACATCCTCATTCAGAATTAAGGCTGCAAAGTGTGTAAATTTAGAAATAAAATATCTAGTATATCAAGTGTGGTTACAGAGTGGTGCTAAATGATGATGGTAGCTTCCTAAAGAGATTCTCCCTGGAACCCTCACTGAAAGGAAAAGCCTCTATTACAGGGTTAAAATGTTTACATGCCCCACTAGAGAGACAAAGTGAAAGTGTGTAGCTTAGCTTTAAAGATCCAGTTCGAGCTGAGCACATAGCTGAACAGATCATAGTCTCTAACAGCTCTTCTGTGCTCCAGCACAGAGCAACCTGTTATAATGTACTGTACAGTAATTATGCATTGTGCAGCTTCTGAAACCAAGTAACAATAATTCCATGTGATAAATGACACCAGTTGGCTTTTATACTACATTAAGGACTGCACTGCACTGTGGGAAAACAAAATCTGAATATCTGACTTGACCTGAGTTATCATAATTATATCCACAGTAATATCCTACAGTACTACCTACACGTTCACCTGCAATTATTGTCTTTACAAAGGTGTTCAGTTGAGCAGAAACAGCCTGTTTGGGTGATTCGTGCATGAGATGGAACTCAACCTGCTGCATGAGTTCAGTTTAGTGATTAAGACATTTTCACATTTATCATTCAGGTAAAGATTGTTAGGCATGGGCAAAAGGCATACTAAATAAATAAATAAATATTTGTCTATATATTTTAGGGTATGTTATTAGGAAATAATCCCTTTAATGCTAATGAATTTGGACAGCATAATAGCAGTGTGTGCGAATGACAATGCAGCACACAATTCTCTTAATATACATGGCATTAATTCAGCAGTTATTAGCTAAAGACAGTTATTGATACAGTGATTAAATATACAGTACTGTCCAAAAGTCTTAGGCACATGCAAAGCAATGCTGCATTACAAAGATGGCTTTACAAATAAATTTTTTTTTACATATGAAAATGTATAAAGGGCCTAATGCCCTAATATTTATATATTTATATATATTTATAATAGTTGATGACATCACACACACAGTTGTGTGTGTATTTGTATACAGTATATAGCATTAAATAGCATTCTTTTTTTTTTATTTGTCTGAAAAGCAATCAATTATTGTAATTATACAACATTTTGTTCTGTTGCACTAATTTGACTGGACAAGAGTACTAATATTTACTAAGTCAATAAACATCTATAAAAAACATTTAAAATATAGGGTACCTAAGACTTCTCAACAGTAGTGGATATACAGTGTATGAGACTTGTATATGATGCTTTGTTTCATTCTTGATGGATTTCTTATAACCTTCTCCAGTCAGATAATGCTGTTTAAAATAATAATAATTTGAAAAAGCTTTACTTTTTCTGCACAAAATGTCCGGTAGCATTTCAATGGGTACCTATATTGAGCCTTTATAAGCCATTCACATACACAGATCAGCCATAGCATTAAAACCACCTCCTTGTATCTACACTCTTTTTCTATTTTATCAGCTCCACTGACCATACAGGTGCACTTTGTAGTTTTACAGATAGAGACTGTAGTTTTTCTGCAGACTTTGTTAGCCCCCTTTTATGCTGTTCTTCAGTGGTTAGGACCACCACAGGACCCTCACAGAGCAGGTATTATTTGGGTGATGGATGCTTATCAGCACTGCAGTGACCCTGATGTGATGTGGTGGTGGTGTGTTAGTGTGTGTTGTCCTGGTACGATTGGATCAGACACTGCTGTACTGATGAAGTCTTTAAACCCCTCAGTGTCACTGCTGGACTGAGAATAGTCCACCAACCAAAAATATCCAGCCAATAGTGTTCTGTGGGTAGCATCCTGATGAAGACCTAACACAAACTAACACAAACTGTGCAGCAACAGATGAGCTACTGTCTCTGACTTTATACAATGTGGAGCAATTAGGTAGGTATGTCTAATAGAGTAGACAGTGAGTGGACACAGTGTTTCAAAGCTTCAGCAGCACTGCAGTGTCTGATCCAATTGTACCAGCACAACACACACTAACACACCACCACCACATCAGGGTCACTGCAGTGCTGACAAGCCTTCACCACCTAAACAATACCTGCTCTGTAGGGGTCCTGACCACTGAAGAACAGCAGAAAAGGGGGCTAACAAAGTCTGCAGACAAACAGATTGACTAGTTTCTATCTGTAAAACTACAACTGCACCTGTATGGTCATTGGAGCTGATAAAATGGACAGAGTATTGATACAAGGAGATGGTTTTAATGTTATAGCTGATTGATGTACATGCATAAATATAACCCATTCATATACATGCATACATAGTTTATAAGGCAATGCTGGATGATTTATGAAAGACTTTGATTTATTTATGATATGAAAAATTCAGGTCAAAAAGTGATGTGTAAATCAAGAAATGAATGAACTGAGAAATCATTAATTTATCTAACATATGAGTTACACACTGCTAGGGGAAAAATAATAATATAAACGTAAATCCCAATGTCAAAGTCAAATCTGGAACCCTTCACTATTCTTTAGTTGTCCCTTTGGGGAAAGTTTTAAAGGTTTGATGTAGAACCATATAGAAGTGTCTCAAACACACAAACCTGTTTTCTAATGGTGCATGTAATGCTTTTTAAAGGCAAGACATTTTTTCACAGTCGTGTGTCTGCTATATAATTCTGAATGATCTTGTTACTATGGAAACAATAATGCATTAGAATGAGTGCATTGTTATAAACCTGTGATTTGTCTTGCAGCCTACACCATGGTCAAAGCTGCTGTTTTAGAAAATGCAACAAATAACTTCTGACTAACCAGAATAGAGAATTCTACAGCACTGTGGTAAAATACATTACAACTGTACTCCATAACAATTCTTAATGCAAATTGACCAGCACTTCTTCAAACTGGGGAACATCACATTCCCTGCTTCTATATAAAATAGATAAATACACATTCCAATAGATGACAGATGAATACTTCATTGAGGACAACTTAATGCATCATACAGTGCCAGGCAAAAGTTTTCGTACACCTGGAATCTCATTTAATTACAGTGTAGTCATTATTATTAGGATAGGCAATAGAAATCTTGATGAGTAAACACATTAATCCTGTAAATAAGAGATTCATAATTAGTGCTAGTATTAACTATGAAACCTAAATATGTGGTCTGCTTCATATTCATTGCCTAATTAGAGTAATAAGGACTTAATAAGGATCAATCTTCATTGTTCCAATAAAACAGTAATGTTTGTCTTTTAGGTTATTAAAAGACATGTGATTTAAAGCACAGTGTATATGTGCTGTTATTTATTTAATTTTTTTTTCCAGTCTAGTCATAAATATACTCTGCTGCCAGCTTATACAGTTTGATGCTAACCATTAACAACTCCACTAGTGCTGCTTTATTAAATATTTAGTATGTTAAATGTTTGGAATGTGTCCCAATGTACATACCCTTCCTATCTTGAGCACCATAGCATAAATCAGAAGGAATGCAGATCACGTGAGTGAAGTAGGTAAAAAATTGCACAAGAGAACTGTTCATTAAAGGTAGAGGTGAAGTTAGTAGCCAGCACATTTCCTACAATTTTCATTTGAAGGAATCCAAACAAATTCCTGCTGCAGATTCACATATTAGAGGAAGGATGAAAATCCCCCAGGACATGCATAACACTTCATGTGCTCAATCTTGGTTCCACAAAAACAAACCCTAAAAACAGATAGAAAATAAAACCTTCATGCTTTTTCATGTTTCATGTTTCCAATGGAGATTCGTGTACTTGTTGCACTGTGGGGCAATGGATAGTTGCGTCTGTTCTTACAAAAGCCGTAGTGAAATCCTTACAAGATTTCATTCCCAAGCATTCATAGAACTGTGCATGTGTGAGGCTGGCTTGTCTAATGTCATGGGCTGATAACTGTTTCTCCTTGGGAGGCATCCAAATCTCCTCATTAAGGTGCTGACTGCATTCCAGCTCTGCTTTTAGAGAGACAGTAACAGATGCAGAGGTGTGACACAGAAAGTGGTAAGCTTACCAAGGTTACATATAAGCGCTGTGAGATACACAGGTGGATTATGGATAAGAGGCGTGGGTTTGGGATTGGGCTGTGTGTTGTACTGTATTTCAACTGTACTAGATTATATGCATGTTGAGTATATGTTGATGCATGTGTATCCATGGTAATATAGTGAATCTGATGCACTTTATAAACAAGATTTTAGAATACAGAAAAATAAATGATGCATAATAACCATAACAAATCATGGTGTTGGCCTTATTTTTAATATCCTTTGCCATAAGGATTTAAGCATAGACATTCACAGGCACAAAAAAATTAAAGTCATCCCTTAAAACCTGAGAGAGAACACTTGTAAAATACCTCAACAGATTGTAAACAATGATAAAAACATACCTTGTTTTAACAAAGGGTCTTCCTCATTTGTGAACCGTTAATAAATAGGGATGCATCGATACCAATACTCAGTGCTCCAATATTAAAATACATAAAATGACAGCGATCTGGAGGTATTTTACAATTAATAGCAGAGTAAAGCAGACTGCAAACTGTGCTGTGGGAAAATATCAACAGGAGGACCTAGATAAAATATCTTAAACACAGCATGAGGAGTTCATAGCTAGCAGCAGATGGCAGTACCCAGCATAAACAAAGCTAAATAAAATCTTGCATGATGGCCGAAGTAAGTTACTCATTTTGGTATCTGTCAGTGTATTGGTATTGACAATGGTATTTTTACTTGAGCTCAAGAAAAAAAAATGGTATCAGTGCATCCCAATTTATAATCTTATGACCTAATGATCACCACTGAACAGGAAATTCCCAAATTATATACTGCAGGGAAAGGAACTGCAGGGAACATGTATGCCGTATATTAATAATTATATGTTTTCATCTGACACATGCGGTGTTCAGGGCCTCATTCCACATGTAGATAACATTTGTTATCAAAAACTGTTACTCAAAATGTGCACACATCTTGCACCAAATGTTGCAAATCCAGTGTGTTGCCTATGTCCTAACCCTACATGTGTATATAATACTGTAAAGAGTGTCTAAAATAAGGTTCTAAAAAGACCAGGTAAGGTGACTAAACTACTGACCTACTCTCTGTGTGTGGTAATGCAGCAGTCCTTCTTTACAAAATCAGAACAGAATTTCAGTGATGAATGAACATTATAATACACACCAGACTGTTGTTATTATTATTATTATTTTTTTTTACTTGTTTTTTTTTCTTCAGGAAATGTGAGCTATATTACGCACAGACTGACCTCACTCATATTCAAATGAACTGTAAGTATGCCACTGTATACATCTGTACAAGTACAGTAAATCAAATATCACATGATTTTTTGCACTTTTGTTGATTATTTAAAAAGAAGAATTCATTGCAAGAACTCTGTATTCTTTGACAAGGAAAGCTGACATGACAAGGACATCTCAACTCACACATTTCAATACCGAGCAAAACCATCCATGTGTTTTTGTTTTTGTTTTCTTTTTTAACGAACAAGTGACTTTTTGCTTTTCTTTGACATTACAAAAAATTAAGAGCCCACTATATTTACCAGCTAGTCACAAATCCCTATCCTGTGCAGTCTCATGTTCTAATAGGACAGACTCATAGTCCAAATCTCTTTTTTAACCCAAGCCCTGGACAAAAAAAAAAAAAAAAGTTCAGACCAAATAATAACAATAATGATGGTTTGTTTCTAATGATGGGACTTTGAGTCTGTCTTTGCGTTATGCCGAGAGGAGCTGATGCAGTTGGTGGTGTCTCTAGCATCAAAACTTGAGATAAAAGAGAATGAGTGTGAGCAGTGGGCAGACAGAGCTGGATGGAGAAAGTGCAGCGCTGTTCACATCGTGTACTGCTCCTGGGCCTATGGAGAGAAAGAAAGAGTACATACTGAGCACTTACACCATTGTTTGACTCTAGCACAGGGGTGTGTATGTGTGTGTGTGTGTGTGTGTGTATGTGCGACATGTTTTTTCTCTTTATGGGCACAAACTGTCCCCACTAGTGTAGGAATATCTGATATTTTAAATTTTGCTGGTCCCCATAAGGAAATTGTTTTTTTTTTGTTGTAGTTCTTAACAAAAATAAAAAAAAATAAATAAATAAAAGAGCCAAAAAGTTGCTTTTTCATTACTAAAGTTAAGGTTAGGGTTAACATTAACTAGCTGCAGTAATAATTATGTCATTGGAAATTCCTCACAAATATAGCAGTACAAACTTATGTACTTGTGTATGTGTATGTGAGTGTATATGTGTACCTGGGTCAGTAATGAATGAAACATTTGACATTCAATAAGAAATACCAAAACCAGACCTTTAAATCAACATTTATTTAATTGCTGATGTTATTACTTAGTAAAAATCCAGCCTGTAAATTCACATCCAAGATCTATTTTGGAATTAAATTCTCCATTAACCTAGAGAGTGCATGACAGCACTTTTTTTATGATACTGACACTGAAATCTTGAGTTTCAGCTGATACCAATACACATCCAATACTACTAAGCTTTAAAATCCTTGTTCATTAACTGAAGAACTTTACAGTTAAACTCTTTCAGACAAAAAATTTATTACTTTCTAAATAGAATAAATAATATGAAATATTATGATTGTAGATGTCTCTTTACATGTAAATATTCAAAGTTCCCAAAATAAATGACTGAGTAGGGATCTACTTCTCCAACACTGAAGCTGATGTGATACACAACTTGATGCGTCAACATTAATCTGATACATTAAAGATACATATGAAGCAAGTACTAATGCGATACGATATGATTCACCCTGTGTGATTCAACATGATTTGATTCAACACAATACAATTCAGTGTAATGCAATATAATGCAAAAGAATATGTTGCTATGCAATTCAATATAGTACAGGAAACACCTCTAAATTGTGTGAGACTTGCACAAGAGACCTGACAAGAATTGGCCACTGATGAGATGCGAGCACGCTTGAAAGAGGAGGAATCTAAATATAAAATTACTGGTCACAAATTATTGTTCACATTTCTGAATAAGAAAGGCATTGGGCCTTAACTAATAATTACGTATAAACAAATCAGATATAACTGATGGAAAAATGTTAGATGACACTCTACACACAGTGAGTGATGCAGCAGTGATTTACTCCTCTAGTCTGTCCAACTCTCTCATCTCCTCCTTTGTACCCTCAGACAGATCACCTTCCAAAGCTTTAACTTTCATGCTAACACTGTGGTCAATGTAATTGTGCCTGTCATCTCATAGATCACTAACAAGCCAAGCCGAGTCTCTGATGTAACCGAATGCAACCACATCCTACAACAGCATTGCATTCTGAACCTCTCGGTCAGTTTGTCTCTAGTACCGTCTTTACTACTTCTGAAGTGGCTTTCTCATTAATATAACTTTTTAATAGCTAAAAGCAAATCCTGACTGCTCTCTCATACTTGAAAGCAGTATTTTTTGTTCCCCCTATTAAACACCACTATAGCTGCACTAGCAATGTCGCAGCAGCAGACAACAAGTACGGAAAACACAGCATTATCTAACTACCTAGCACCAGAACTGTAAAACACATCACAATTATTTTTATATAAACAGAGTTAATGTGTTTCGAATTATAAAACTTTATCTGCCTTTTCCAGCAAGGTGTTATTTACTTTGCCCTTAATAAATATGAGAAGACTTGCACCAAAAACACAAAATTCTTAAAAATATTACAATTGTTTAGCCAGAAAGGGATATCTGCTTTGACCTTACTTAGGGTGAAAACTTTCTGCCTTAATATCACAAAATCACAATTTTTCCAGCTAGATGTTATCTTAAATAGTTAAGTAAAACAGCGGTAAAATGCTGTGCTGAGCAGTTTTCTCACATATTTGAATGATTAGATGACAGTGTGAATGACATTAGTACAACCTCTCAGTTTGTATGGTAATATAATTTGCCTTAGTGACAACAACCAATGAAAAAGAGCTGCATGGATTTATATCAGAAAATAATCCTTACCATAGAGGATTATGCTTGCATTTGTGATTCCCAGCATGTTCATGGCCACACAGGTGTAGTTTCCATAGTCCTCTTCAGACACGTTGAAAAATATCAACATGGACTGTTTACCTTTGTTTTCGATTTTGACTCCGTTGAGTCCGTTGAAAAGGCTGCAGTGAACAAGTTCAGGTTAACATTGTAAATTCTCAGGTTAGGGCATAAAGTGATGAACAGAAAGTATAATCAAAGGGTTGAAACTTTGGATGCTAGACTGTTCGTATAAACTATAAGATAAATACAGTATAATGAGATCTGCTTTTTCTAGGTACAGTACAGGCCAAAAGTTTGGACACACCTTCTCATTCAATGCGTTTTCT
>JAOVYV010000008.1:6706270-6720909 GCA_025674545.1 Hassar affinis
TTTCCCAGGTCGCCCCACCCGGGGATCGAACCCAGGTCCTTCTTGCTGTGAGGCGACAGTGCTATCCACTGCGCCACTGTGCCGCCCACTAATCATTAATTATTAATTATTAAAAATATTTTTTAATCTTTAAAATCCAAAAGGAAAAAGGACAATGGAGGGGACAGCATGTGAGCTTGACAAATTGCAAATTCCAGAGAATCACATTATTTATGTATAAAATCATGAACTGCAAATAAATTGATCAGTAAGTGTAGCAGATGAATGCTTGGTAAGCTTATCCTTGAAACTGTCAGCACATATAATTAGCAACAATATTGGCATTATTTTAATTGATAACTCAAAATGAATATCTCAAAGATTGAAGGCCAAGGGAGTAATTCTTGCTAATGCAAATGTAATAGTAGTCATACTTTATTTCAACTTTAGGTTGTATATTTATTTTAGGGCTATTGGAATTGATCATGTAATACACTGTTTTTCTGGATATATTCTCTGGTGTATGCTTCGTGTAAGTGACCTTCTGCTCTGTAAATCTACTCATTAAGTTTACTCAGTCTAGCTCATGGTAAATTATTAAGCAGAAAATAAAGAATTCCCATGAATCTAAGCTCAGAATATCATTTGTTATTCATTTTTGTGTTTTATTATATTATGTCTGTTTTGTTATAGATTTTTTCTTTTTTTCTTCCTTTCTGTCTCTCTTTCTTAATTAACTGTTAGATTTATTGATGTGCTGGTTTATCTATTTACTGAATATAGCTTGATTATAAACCTAAATTAGCAAAACGACACCCTGCACCCAACTTCGAGCACAAAATCTCTTGAACATGTTCTTAGGCTTGTGCATGTAGATTACCCTCTAATGTTTCTCCAGGAGCTGAAAAGATGAAGTGTAATGTGCAGAACACAAGCTACCCAAGAATGTCTAGTAATTAATGGTATATGACCATACATAAGGGGAACCGTGTGGTCAGTTACATAGTTCATAATGTCCCTATTCCACACTACATACTACTAAATGTCCAACAGTATGCCACAAGCACTATTATATGTATGCTATTAATATGTATAGAATTGTCTTGAGTAGGGATGTGCATGGGTATTCAGATACCCAGTTAACTCAGTTAATACTGAAATCACAATCACTATGTCTTCATTATGCCATATGTTCATATGAGAAAATATGAAAAAGAAGTCATATCTGGTTATAATTTAGTGCAGAGTGCAACACTGGTGTACAACTGAGAGAGATAAAAAGGTCTCAAGTGTGGGTGGTTTCTACTCTCTTGAGGGCTGGGGCAAGTGGTCAAATATGAATCTCACTGAAAAAAGAGAGATAATGCATTATAAAACATATTAATATTGTATTACTACTAGCACATATAAAAAATCTGAATATCACAAAAGTTCATAATTTCTTTTTCATAATTTAATTCAAAAAGGTAAACTGCTCACACACACACATATAGACAGATAGATTCTTGATCAGAATGGCTTATAACTCATGAAAATCAGAAATCCAGTATCTCAAGTTAGTAGAATATTTCAGAAGAACATACAGAAAAGAATGTATAATACACACAAGTCCAAAGTCTGACAAGTATGTTAATTTATGCACACATATACTTGGTCACAGCTCTTTCACCACAAATTAATGCACCGTTGCAGTGTGGCATGGAGGCAATCAGCTTGTGGCACTGCTGAGCTGTTATTGAAGCCCAGGTGGCTTTGATAGTCGGCTTCAGCTTGTCTGTATTGCTGGGTCAGGTGTTTCTCATCTTCATCTTGACAATACCCCAGAGATTCGCTATGGGGTTCAGGTCTGGAGAGGTGGCTGGCCAATCAAGCACAGTAATATCATGGACCATTTGGTAGTAGTTGTGGCACTGTGCACAGGTGCTAACTCCTGCTGGAAAAGGAAATAGGCATCTCCATAAAGCTTGTTAGCAGGTGAAAGCAGCATGAACTCCTGGTAGACAGCTGCGTTGACTTTGGACTTGATAAAACACAGTGGACTCTAGGCTCTTGAGTTCTCCTGTAATGCAAAACAAAGATGAAATACTTTCATCTGAGAAGAGGACTTTGGACCACTGATCAACAGCCCAGTCTGGGTAAGATGCTTCTGACATGGTCCCTCATTCAGGAGTGGCTTGATATTAGGAATGCGGCACTTATAGCCCCTTTCCTGGAGCCGTCTGTCTGACACCGCCTCAGTCCATTCCTTGTGAAGCTGACTATTCCTCACAATCGTCTCAAGGCTGCAGTCACCCCTGTTGCTCATGGAAATTTTCCTACCACATTTTCTCTTTCCCGTCATCTTTTCATTAATATGCTTTGATACAGCACTCTGTGAACAGCCAGCCTTTTCAGCAATAACCTTCTGTGGCTTGCCGTCCTTGTGGAGGGTGTCGATGATCATCTTCTGGGCAAATGTCCAATTAGCAGTCATTCCAAAGATCGCAGTTGCGTGTGCTGAACTAGACTGAAAGATACAGGGTATTTATACTGTTTGAAAATTAATTTACTCAAATTCAAAATGAAATATTCTAATAATTTGAGAGATACTGGATTTCTGATTTTCATGATCTATAAGCCATGCTGATCAAAATTAACCAAAAAAAGGTTTGAAATATTTCACTTTATGTACTTAATATAAAATAAATGACAGTTTACATTTTTTTATTTAATTATGAACAAAATAATATTCTAATTCTTTTTCATAATATTCTAATATTCTAATTAATTCTTGAGATGCACCAGTATATTTCACTATATTATGTCTGACAAACACATAAAAACATGCACCAACACTGACAGGAATTTTTAATTGGAGTGGCAAAAAGATTGACTAATGACAGATTAATTCTTAAGATGTTTTTCCTCTCTCCTTAACCCACAATCTGTTTATTAGCTCTTAAAGATATTGAAATATTAAATTAGAAAATCTGTTGAAAATGAAGAAGTGTAATTAAATATCATGACAGTTCCACCAATAGTATAACCTGTGCCTTACTTCTTCATTGCCTCCAGATATCTTTCACTGGTTAACACTGTCATAAAAGGGACAGGCTGTACCAATGACAGATTGCAACATCTGAAGTGATAACATCCAAAATGGATGGAAAAGGGGATTCCAGTTTTTAGGGGTGCAGCATCCTCTTGCATCAAATCTTGCATTGAGTATGGAGGCATTGCTACACTAATAGCTATAAATGAGTTTATGTAAAGATTATTCAAGAAAACTGCAACAGGGTGAATTGTAGAGCATTCAGGAAGCAGGTGTGAAGTGCTCTACATGTTCTCAGATAAGTACCCCTTATCATGATTCCTAGGTTCTATCCATGTAATTGGAAAAAGAAATACAAGAAAAGATGAGTGACTGTTACTGGGGGATTTCATTGCATATACAGACATAAACTTGGAGGATCAACAGTCAGAAGCCTCGCTGCAGGCCCCAGCTCTCAGCTCTGCAGAGAGCATCTGCATTATTAACGAGGCTAGTGATAACCACAGATGTTTCTGCGTCTGTGCTCTGTTTCAACACTATTTGAAAGCAGTGCCTTCTGTTCTTCTTGAATCACCTTTCTCAAATTCGCAACCATGGACTTCTATACATTCGCCCTCAAAACGCAATAAATTATTCATCATCAGTGTTACTGTGTTATCTGTATTTTTTGAGAGCAGCAGAAATAGAGGATAAGATATATGGTTGTAATGAATAAAATCTTAGTTCACGTGCACCAAAGCTGCTCTCACAACAAAACACTATTACCATAAGAAGCATGAAGTCAAAGAGCATAAATATACAATATGCCAGTATTTGCTATCCATTTTGAGGCATTCTGCATTTATTTCCCACGTATATGCTGGTAACACAGCTCTCAGAGGAAGCAGAGGTTGAATCATAAGCATCGAGTCAGATGTACAGTCTGCTAAGGAGCTGTTCTTTATTAAAGCAAAGAGCGCCTCGCTTATCTCTCCTTCTTCTTATAATGATTCCAGAAAACTGTAGGAAATGTAAGAAATGTTTTCAGATGAGGTCTGAATTGCCTAACGATCTTGAAAGAGCTTTCAGCTTGTTACAATCGAACAAATTACATTTCAGCATATTAGGAACGAAAAGTAAGATGCCCAGAATGTACATTCTGCAGGATGAAATTCAGTGTGTTACATTTGTTATTATCCTAAGCAAGATCTTCAATAAACTGAAAAGCTGTAGTGCTCATTTAAAATTCACATTACAAGAGGATGATGAATTAGGCCCGTTTAAGGATTAGTCAGAGCCGGACATGGAGGAGTAGCTCTTGATGACACGTTATTAAGTTGTAATGAAGTCTGTTGAAGTGGTGTGTCAAGCAGCTCCAGGCTGAGGCCTTTTTCGCCAGCGTCATTGGGGGCTGCCAAAGAGAAAAGCCCACTGAGAGCTAATCATGTCAGGCAAAATGAGGTTTAACCGCAGCACCACAACTCTCCTTACAAACCCTTTGCTGCAGCCGCGCTGCTATTCTGTTGCTAATGATATGTGAGTTGTGCCTGATTTGCAAGCATTTGCTGGTGATTTATGATGTCTGAGAACAAAACTGCATCAGGCAGGATGCTTGAGTACACGTTGGCCTCTCTGAGGAGAAGGACTGGGCCCTGACACCACACTGAGGAACACTGGCATAGCGTGTAAGTTAATCTTTCCCCTTGACCTCTATTTCTTCTCTAGCGGTCTTCTTATTTTTCTCACCATCATTGTGTGGCTATCAGGAAGCATGGTTGAGACCAGAGTATAACCTCGCACAAACCTATCTTCTTTCAGCATGGATTATTTGACCTGGCCAAACATGATGGGTGCTTGTGTGTGTGTGGGTGTTTGTTTCTGGATAGCAAGTGTATACTTAAATCTTAATGGCAATACTATCTCAGCAGAACAAATATGTGCTGTTTATAGTTATGGTGATGAAAAACTGGGTGATTTTACTGCTAATGAAAGTTTATTATGGACTATCGTTAAACTAGACAAAACAGGTCTGGTTAAATAAGCTTTATTGAACCAGCAAGTTTCAAAATTTTCAAAACACAAGTAAGTAGTTAATTAGTAGGTAGTTAATGTTGGTGGTGGATGGCAGGAGAAGTGTCAGAAGAGTCAGAACATTTGTAAACGAGCAGCTTCAAAGATTTTCCTTTCATTTTTAAATAAAAAATATACATGCTGCTGTCTTCTCAACTAGATTTTAAATGCACTGTTAAACACAAATCTAGCTAGCTGGGGAATTTAGCTAACTGATGCAAACACACATACATAATTGTAAGCTAGGTAGCTTGGCTTGTTAACTACAAGCTAAAACATGTTCTGTCCCTGAGACATATAATATTTTAACATACACCATGAATTCTAATCAGTCAATTTCTTCAAAGCATTGACACGATTGATCATTTTTATCTTTAGAAATGCTATTTGAAAATTTCTACAAATACGTATCTAAACATGTCTCATTTCAGTTGCTACACTGCTCGAGTCTACAGTGTATAACAGAAAACAAAATGGTGGTATTAGTCAAACATTTTCAATAAAGTGAACCATTAAATTAAATTAAATTAAATTACATTTAAAAAATAATAAATAGAAAAAGCTCTGATGTAGAGTTTGTCAGAACCTAAAGCAATAAACACGCAGATCTTATCATCAAAACAAGCACACATATCATACGCTTCTAGCAGTGTGCAGTATCATAAAAAGTCGCTTTCAAAGAATGCTACATTCACTATATTTCATGATCTATTTTAATCCTATTAAAACTTTCCAGCTCTTCCAGCCTTCCAGGCTGTTAAGGTACTGCTCTAAATTGACTCGCTCATACATGTCTTTTAAACAAAGAAATAAAGGAGCATTATTCCAAGGTCATTTCACCATAAAAAACCATGAAATCATTTTATTTAACTGACTTAGGAAAAATGTGTACATTGTATAAAAGCCAACCTTTTGTAAGGATGAAAATGAACGTGATTCACTGTATAGTTTTGTCTCACCTGTATAATGCTGAATGAAACAAATGAATAAAAGAAAGTGAAGTGAAGTGATTTTAAATGAAAAAAAAAATTCCACTATGAACTTGCAAATCAATCTTTTAATTAACAGGCGACCTTTAGTAGTGCCCAAGATTTTTTTTTTCTGTTTTTTTTTTTCTTGTTTAAAGTTATTTCATAAGTTGGGCTGTTTTTATTTCCACTCACCATACTGTTCAACTACCTGCAGTAGGAATGATGCCTAATCTCTATGTACAGAAAGTGATGCAGCAATGTTGTAGTCTGTTCAGCTGTCTCATCTCTTTATCTGTATACTCTCTTAAATGATCACTTCCAAAGCTTTAACTCTTATTTTAATACAGAATTTCTCAAACTTTCTGGGCAGGCAGCCAATATGAATTATCTATGACTATGAATGACTATGTACAACTACTTTTATTTATTTATTTATTTATTTTTAAATGTTTCCCTGATCCACCCCCCCCTAAAACACGACTAGCTGCCACTCGGAGGGCGAAGACATCACATGCTTCCTCCAAAACATGTAACGCAAGCTGCCGCCCACCCTATAGCATCACCCGGACTCGATGTAAAACTACTTTAAGCTTTGGATACTGCAAACTGTAATTTTACTGTACTGAGATTTTATTATTGTTATTAACATACAGTACTGTGCAAAAGCTTTTTTTAGTTTTATGATTTCTGGATTTCAGAAAAATTTACAGAAAATACAATTATGTCAGTCCACTTTTCAGACAAAAAAAAATAGCAAAGGCTGCTGGGTTTTGCATGCAAAAAAGAAACAAGTGTGACAACAAAGTCTCCAGAAGAATTGTGGACAATTCTCCAAGTTGCTCAGGAATATTTATTATAACAAATTTTCTTTACATAATAAAATGTTTATTATATATTATATTATTATTCTTTATAAGTAAAATTAGACCTGGGACTTTAATAGTTTAATTGTCTTTAATTGTAATTCCCATATTATAGTAATAATGATATAGAGAACTAACAAAATTAAAATTGCACCTTTAAATAACAATATATACACAGGTTTACAATAACAATATACACAGGTTTCATGTGCTTAACTTAAAAATGTAGCAATTTAGAGCACATGAAATGTCAAGGAGTAACACAACCCATAGAAAACTAAAATCAACTGCATCTACTTGAGACTTAGTGCTTACACACCTGAGGACAAGCTCCCTGAGTTCTGAAGCCAGGGAAGGCACCTGCACATGACTCATGACTCATTCAGCTGGGGTTCAAAACGCGTGCTAAGCACGGCCGGAGGATCGCTTATAAGATGATTAAAAACTCAATAACAATTTTGTGATAAAACACATGATAAATTCTGTATGCCTGATGTGCTGTATGACTGATAACATAATGCCTCGATCGGGCGATAAGTAAATTCTTATTACCTTTGGCCAAAACTACGTAATTCAAAGCATGATTGGGTAATAATGCCAGCTCTGAGCGCAATATAAGATTCAAAAAGTCAATTAGCATAGTGTTTAGTTTATAGTTTTAGCTTGGTAGATACAGTATACTGATACATATAGCTGGGCTTATGGAAAATGTGTTTGTTGTTATAACTACAGGGATAGTTGCATAAAAATAATACATTTCTGAAACATTGAACATAAATCGTATAGACGTTTTGGTGGCTCATGGTGTCAGCGATGCCACTGACCTACCATTTGCTATCAAGCAGTGAACAAGACCAGCGACATTCTGTGATATATACATAAATTTGCATCATCTTGGGATAGTTGCAGAGAGAGAGGTAGCTAAAGCTAAGGTTATGTCACTTAATGTAGTTGTGTGTCCTACCAAAGCTAATGATTTATGTTAAGTGAAGGGGAGTGAGGATGCATTGGGGTATGAATGCATTTGTAGCTACATAATGGCTCTAACTGGCCATTACTGGGAGCTGACTGGCATTTTGGAAATTCGAGTCTCCACTAGGTCTACACTGGCTTTCTCATTAATCACATGGAACATCACTGGAAAATGTCTCATCAAATGTCTCATCACTGAGAAAAGAAGCTTATGCTTTTTTAAGAGCATTAACCTTTGTTTGAGATTTATTTTCTTCTATTAAACAACAGTGTGCTAGCAACGTCCTCCTGTGACCTCTGCCCTTCTTGCAGGAATAACAAAACACACCAACAAGTTACCACCAGAATCCCTAAGCATATCAACAATATATCAATACAAACATATTCCCTATAAGTTCCTAACAAACAGAAGCAGAAGATTTTTTTTCTTGAAGAAAGGCTGAAAAACTGGGACACTGCTGATTATTTCCAGCTCTGGTCTGCACTCAGCATTAGAGCATTAAGAGTTCTCAAAGAGTGTGGAGTGTTCCGGGTGGTAGACTGAGTGTGGGTTTATGCAGGTCTTCAGATCTAAAGCCTTTAAACAGGTGGAAGCAGCCAGTAGCGGCTTGAAAATTGAGCATGAGGAAAAAATCTCCAGTTTTCTAAAGTGCCAAATGGTGCAATGTCAACTGCAGGGGACAGATCCAGCCTCGTGCCATATGCTCTGCATAAAGAAGCAATGCACAAATGACGACAGCTGGTCACTTGAAAACAGAGATTTGCAGTGCATTTCTCAAATATTACAGATCTGTCTCGTTCGATTTTCGGTACACAATATTTGTGAAAAGACATGCAAACAGACAGACAGACAGACATACACACACACACCGTTCATTATTTTTCAGAAACCAGGAGCAGGTAGTATTGTCCTTCTGCCTCTGCAAATGGCAAGCAAAGCTTTCTGGGTGAAAAACACCCTAGAGTTGCTAGCTGAATGTTGTGTCCCACTACAGTGCCATTTGACTGTCTATCAATCGCTGCTACAACCAATTTAGTGGACCTGAACCTCATACAATAACAAGAGCAGCCACAGAATCTCAAAAATGTGAACGAATTTAGAAGGCTGAAAAGGTCTTTCAGATTGAGTGAATTGCAAAGCTTTTTTGCTTTCAGGATCCTCAGAGCATGATGTTTCCACGATTCAGTTTTTATTCAGCGTGGTGAACCATTTTGACTATCAGAGGGTACATTCCAGTTCAGGGTATGATTTGCTCACTCAGCTACCAACACTACAACTTTCACCTGTCTTGCATTGTGACAGAACAACCACTATCATTTCAAACTACAGAATTCCATTGCACTTTTTCTACAGGTTTTTCCTGATTCAAAGGTGGAATTGGAGGGGGGAGGGCAGCACCTGATAAATGTCATTCCAGAAGAGCCTTCAAGTTCATAAAGCAGCTGATTCTTCACTAGGCACAAACACATGCCTCACTTCTCATTTCTTACATTAAGATGCTGAGAGAAATGTCAGGCCAGATAACGGCCGTCTCCGTTCAGCCCCTGACATTAAAGGACAGTGAGTGTGCAGACCTGTGTCTGGTGTGTATATTGCTTTTGCAGAGGAGTAATTCTGAGTAGCTCAGTCTTGACTGCTTGTGTTGCTGGTGCATGTCCTGGTAATAATGGGGAAATTAAAATTGCCATGGGTTTCCTAGGAGATTATTAAACCAGAAATATATATATATATATATATATATATATATATATATATATACACACACACACACAAATGATAAGCTATGATAATAGTTGATTTACTGGAGAGCACAAGACAGGAAGGTGAAGATTCTACAATTTTCAAGATTTTATTACTATTTAACATACGATGGGGGGTGAGTGGGTGGCTAGTATAACTAGTTTCTTTATTATCTACAGTAAATCTACTGTAATAATATAGCCCTGATCTGTTCTTGATTTTCTTATATCTCATATATCCTTTTGTATTACAGTATTACTTTACTTTTCTGTAAGTATGTTGATCAAATTAGCAAGATCACCCTCTCTCTCTCTCTCTCATGACAATACTTTTTACCTCCATTAGAGACATCATTATCTCTATAGTGATGTAAAGATTTCAAATGCTAGATTAAGATCTAAGCTTTGGAAATGGAAATGGAAATGGAAAAGGAAAAGTATTGATAAGAACATTAATTGGTTCCTAGGACATGGCACTAATGCAAAATTAGTGTAAAAGGGTTTGTATTGGATCAGAGAGTAGGAAAGAAAATAGTTTAAAAGTGTCAGAAGGATGATATTGACTGGTCCAGAGAAGAATATTGGCATTTCAGCGGTTTCCTTATTTTCCTGCATTCCATTTCAGCTGTTTTTCTCCCATTTCAATTAATGTCTGTGAACTGTCTGATCTTGACCACTTTAAATAATGCCACTGGATGTGTTTTTGAAAATAATGCTTCCAAGAACATTAATGCGCTATGGGCTGTTAATAGATGTCCTATAGTCACAGAAGAAACTTCGTGCATTTACAAAGTTAGTGTATGCCTGTAGCAAAGCAAAAATAAAAGCCTCACATTTATAGAAGCCTATATATTTCAGGGTTGCATGAGGTCCCATTTCAACAGAACTAGTTCATGCCTCAGTGACTATGCTTGAGAGTCAATAGCTCATTAATAATTCAGCACATGTTCAATATCAGCTATTAGCAAATACAACTTCTACATTTTTCTGTTGTTTGTGATATTTAAAACAATTAGACCAAGTACAGACAGAGAATAATGTGCTAGAAAAGTTAGCTGGTGAAAATAAGTAGGGACTTTTACCTCTAGCAGAGCGATATTTCCATATAATACTGGGTTCGGGTCGTCCAATCGCCAGACACATGAGACTGACATTACTGCCCTCGTTTACCGTTATGTTTGTGGAGATGTTCACAATCCTGGCCGGAACTGCAACACAGAAAGAATTGTTTTTAATAAAGTGAAAACAATGAATGATTTTTCAATTCAAAATTCTCACTTCAAAATGTTCACCTGTATAGAAACATAAGCCCAATGGAATTCTGCAATGCTGTCCCATAAATAAATCAGTAATTCTTGTTTTATTATTTTACTTGGTGTGCAAAATCTCAAAATCACCTTCATTCTTTTCTGCTTCTACAGGGAGCCAGCAAAGACAGTTTGAGTCCACCTGAGCAATATGAACACTGAGCAAGTCCTGTGGGATGCGTTCTTAAAAGCCGTTCTCCATGGAGGCTGAACCCAGTGTACTCAAAAGCCAGAATGATGGAACACAGAAACTACGATCCACCAGTCTGTAGGTAGAGAATTCTTGGACCAACCCCAGGGAGAGACATCTCCCAGTTAACAACCAAGAATGCCTACTGCTCCAGTAGCCTTGGGTGTTATCTGCCTGATTTTGTTGTGGAGCAACTCATCAATATTACAAGATGACACTCATTAGCAGAAATTATTTCTTGTACTATCTTATAATTTAACTAGTACTACTACTATAGTAATAGTACTAAAGTACTATTAAATGATGAAGCATTTTTTTTTGAGCAGAGCTGACAATCAGATCTATATTTATATTGGCCTGTTTTTCAGACGAACACACAACAGGATAGATGCCATTGTTAAACGCCTAACTGGATAAAGCTAGTCTGCACCTAGTCTCTGTGTACCTCTGGCTCCAGCAAAGAAATGAGTCAGGCCTACTTTTTCCACTGCTTGATTGACATGATCCGATAGCTGTGTCGGGAATGCTGTTTACATAACTTAGGCTGCAAATGCAATGATGACAGCTTGCCTGTCTACCCCATCTTCTTCTTTTCAGTGTGAGCCAACCCGGGCAGCTAGAAACCTGGAAAGATATCATTTAACTGGCACACTATCATGCTGGAGTCTGCTATCTAGGTTTGCTGCAAAAGTAAATATTTCATGGTAAAACTACCAAATCTGTCACACACTCACACAGTTGCGGTTAGAAAACTCTGGGCCAGATGTACGTATGATATGAGGTGCAATGCAAAACATAACCTGATGCAGCTGCAAAATGTGCTTGCATTTGTAATGTGTAAAACATGAGGTTTTTATTGAAGAGTAAACACTATGGAGAATATTAGTACAGCTGATATACCATTAGATTTAGTGGCGGCTGGTGGTCTTTAAAGAAGCAGATGCACAGCTGCTTGTTGCTGAAGTATATAACACAGACATGTACTTCAATAAGAGACAGCTGTGCTTCAGGCAGCCCATACATGTCATGATTTATTCGCTGCAATTGTTGCCACTGTCCTCAATGAAAAACAAAACAAAACAAAAAAACAACCAAAACCCCACCATTTTTTTGACATCTGTACCAAGAGATCTGAAAGGATGTGTTTTTGCTCCCTGACTCTAAATAATAATGATTTTGGGCACCACAAAATGCTGATAGCTAAGCTAGTTAGATTTCACACTGAAGAAGGCAACAATAACTAGCTATAGACATATGAATATATGTACTGCATTTCTGGAAAAAAATCTAACTTTAATCAAAATTTTACTTCCAATTTATTTACAACATTTGCAAAAGTAAAGAAATATTACAGGCTTGGTGTGTGAAACAGTTATGGGTTAGGCTATTCAACTGATCACTATTACAACTCCAAACAGTTTGAGTTACAATATTTTAAGTAATTTGGCATCCTATGGAGAAGCTGTGTGTCTGGTTGTGACAGAAATGCATTCATGAAGAGTGTACTGTCCAATAAATGAGAATCAGGACCCAAAATGACATAATGTTAAAAGCCAGTTATCCAATGCGTGTTTACTTCATTAAAACACACAGAGTACCTGAATCTGCCATAGGAGCCCACTGAAGCTGTACAGCAAATGGAGTTCACTCAGGCTGTGCTGTCTGTGCAAAACAGTTCATGACTGAACAGCACAATACTGATAATATTGATGTTTTAATTAGCTAAAATATTGAATTTTACCAGGAGTTATGAATAACATAGGCACATTGGTAAATATTTAATTGCTGCATTAAAATGAAATTATTAGAGGAGGATGTGCTTCTTTTGTAATCTTAAAGCAACTTTCTGAGAGGTACAGCCTAATAAGAAAAGGCTATATACAGAATAAATTATTTTAGAATTAAAACGGTGTTCCTGTTTTTTTGTTTGTTTGTTTGTTTGTTTGTTTGTTTGTTTGTTTAATTGACAGTGTCACAGTGGTCCAGTTGATGTGTTGAGTTTCGCTGTTAGATAAAAAAATCAATTTCCACACCCTTGACATATGTGCTATGACCGGGGTTGCCAGATCAAAAGTAATATTAAAAGACATAGCCTAGTTTCCTTACATAATTTATTCACCAAGTTTTTAAATGGTCTCGTATTATTACACATTTCATCATGAATAAAAAGATACCTACAAGAATTAATTAATTCATTCATTCATTTTCTTAACCGCTTATTCCTTTTCAGGGTCACGGGAGAGCCGGTGCCTAGCCGGTAGCATAGGGCGCAAGGCAGGAACAACCCTAGAGAAGGCGTCAACCCATCATAGGGCACACACGCACACATTCACACACTAGGGGCACTTAAGAGACACCAATCAACTTAACATGCATGTCTTTGTACTGTGGGAGGAAACCAGAGTACCCGGAGAAAACCCATGTGGAGACGGGGAGGACATGCAGACGCCACACAGAAAGGACCCACATGCCCTACCCGGGGATTGAACACGGGACCTTGCTGTGAGGTGACGGTGCTACCCACCGAGCCACCGTGTCGCCCACCTACGAGAATTAATAATGATAAAAAGAAGTGAAGGCAGTTTAAATGTATCCCACTTTTGTGGGAAAACCACACACCTGGAAACACTATACTGAGCCAACCACCTTCTCATACAAAAATGCTCATGCTCTTTTTTAAAAAATCTTTTTTAACACCCTGTCCTGCATATGAATGTGAAGTAAAAGGACATTTTGTGTGTTGTAGCACGCACAGTACTTAAATTGACCACTTTGGCTTGTATGTCTGTTTTGTACATAACACACAAGGTTTATCATGCAGAATGTGGCCTATTTATCATGGACAATGAGCACAAACGGCTTAGTGCAACACCTATATCCAAAAAATCTTCTTTTTGTTTCTTATTATTCTTCTTTTTCTATTCTTGTTATGCTGTCTAGTAGTTTAATGTCATTGTATGTCTTCAATTTGTATATACTACTAATACTACTACTACTACTACTACTACTACTAATAATAATAATAATAATAACAATAATAAGATGGATATAAGATGCAATAATATTATGTTCCATGCTTTTTTGTGCCATTCCTGTTTTTAAACATACCTGAAGTGATTTTTACTCTCAAGAACATCTACTACTCCTACATAGCCTATTTTTGATGGGACCACCCACATATTAATGTTCATAAGCTGACCAATCATTATTTATTGTTAAGCAATGGGTATACAGTACAGGCCAAAAGTTTGGACACACGTTCTCATTCAATGCGTTTTCTTTATTTTCATGAATATTTACATTGTAGATTCTCACTGAAGGCATCAAAACTATGAATGAACACGTGGAGTGAAATAAAAAAGGTGAAATAACTGAAAACATGTTTTATATTCTAGTTTCTTCAAAATAGCCACCTACTGCTTTGCGCACTCTTGGCTTTCTCTCAATGAGCTTCAAGAAGTACCGTATTTTCCGGACCATAAGGCGCACCATACTATAAGGCACAGTCTGAATTACGGGGTCTATTTCTGTATTTGA
>JAOVYV010000008.1:6727136-6737478 GCA_025674545.1 Hassar affinis
ACAATGTATATAGTCATGAAAATAAAGAAAACGCATTGAATGAGAAGGTGTGTCCAAACTTTTGGCCTGTACTGTATGTATGTCCCGAAACATGAACGTGAGTCTGACAAAGAATATGAGGACAAAGAGAAGGAAAACAAGATGTATAACTAATTATAAAATGTGTAATGCGTCATTTGTAGGACACAGCTGTACTGTATTGAGGTTAGCATTTGTACTGTATTGAGCTTAGCATGTACATTAGGATACTCTGGTAACTCAGGTGAATTAACATGCTCTATGAAAGACAGCACTGTGCCAATGTCTATCCAAGCAGACAGCTTTGAAATCAGTGTTATGTATCTTGTTACTTTTCCAAATAAACTGCTTGTTATCATATTTATTAGGAATTGGCACCTGGAGGATGGCAGAAAATCAGATGTTGTTCCTGAGAGCTTTGTCTTTGATGATCAAATGGAGAGATTTATTTGCCACATCGCAGCTTGCCATGCCACTGCAAGGAATTTTTTCCCAGTTTTGAGTTCAGTAGTAAGCAATATATCGAAGCAAAGTTCTGTATAACATCACTTCAGTTGCTCTAGGTTGAATGCAACAATTGATCTCTAACCTCTAAATCTTTAAGTAGACAATGTCTGTGATTTTGAACAGCTGGTTAAATCATAGGTATAGGAAATCTCAATGCTTTTGGGGGCAAAGATTAACACATCTCTTTGAGAGGGTAACTTTCTATTGAGTTGAAGTGAGGTCAAACTGTTCATGAAAATTTTTGTGAAAATGTTAACACAGTGCACAGTATTTGGATGGAAGAATCATTGACAGCTCAAAGAAAGAGAACAAGAAATTATTTTTCACTGGAGAAAACTCAGTGCATACATGCTATGTCAAAGAAATGGGTCAAGGTTCTTTCTCCTCACTTCGTGTAACCAACACAGCTTCTAAAGAACTGATCTATTATTTGTGGGAGGCTGTTAAATCTGAATAGATCTACATCGACATGTCCATATGGACAAAGTTGTTTGTTTTTTCAATAAAGTTTTATTTGGTGAAAAGAAAATCTATAGCAAAAGGAATCCTTTATGTTGGTTCCATCTTTAACTGTTTGCTAACTTTTAAAGTATGCAATTAAAAATATAAAAAGACATGCATTATTCCCTGGCTGTGTGTATGTGTGTGTTTACATTTAATGAAGGGTTTTAGGCAGCAGTTATGGAGGATTATTGCTGTCATGTAGTACTGCTTCTTTAATGCAGCCTCAGTAAATAGTTAATATTGTTACTATTTAGTTTTGAGATTGGATGTATAGTACGCTAAGTAAATTTGTGATTTAAACTAGGCTGCGTTTAGCAGCTAGCTTCAGGTGTCTTGCCATTTTTGCTTTAGCGCGTATTATGTTACTACGAATTGGTGTTCAAAATTTTTTTACAGGGATTTTGCACGGATGGGTGCAGCACTGAAGGCAGAGGTGGTTTCCCCCTTGTCAGCATCAGCTTTAGCGTTAAAACCCTTTAACCACGTAACACTCTCACTTGGTCAAAGACATGTTCTATCCTACCTGTACTTTGCCATCATTAAAGATTGAGCTGTATCGAGTGGCACAGGCCACTCAAACTCATGAGATTATTACCCAGTTTTTGTATTTTTAAGAATTAATAAATGTTATTCCAGGTGGCTCATCATAATCCTATGGCAGGACATTTAGAACAGGATAAAACACTCTTCCGTCTCATTGACCTGCTTCTATTGGCCAGCGTTTTTGGGGATTTTCACAGGTGATGCATGGCATGACACGAATTTCAGCTGCTGAATCTGCTTGCCACCCCAAAAGTGCCCTTGAGCTCTCTTCCATTAATCAAGGTGCCATTCAAACGAGTCAGAATGGGCCTCAGCATGCCATTAGAATGACCATCATGGGGTACTACTTTGTGCTAATCCTTGTGGACTACGCAATGTGATACTCAGAAGCAGCACAGCTTCACGGCATCTCAGCATGCAGAGTTGTGGAGGCACTCTTAAGTGTAATTTCCCAGGGTGGGATCCCAACAGAGATCCTGATGAATCTTTCTGAGCTATTGAGCATTAAATCTATTTGTAATAGCATGTATCATCTACAAATGGATGGACTTGCTAAATGGATTAATAAGATGCTCAAAAATATGCTATGGACATTTGTGCAAGAAGACCCTAAAAATTGGGATAAGTGGCTCGAGCCCCTGTTGTTTATAATACATAAGGTTCTCACCAGGAGTTCTCCCCATTTGAACTTCTCTATGGTCAAAAACCTCATGGCATTATAGATGTGGGGAGGGAAAACTGGGAGGAGGGACAGTAAACATGAATTTCAGTTCGTTCTCAACCTGAGGGACCTGACAAATCTATCATGTCAACCTCCTGAAACCATGCAGGGAGGCAGAGTCAGCAGCACTGGCGATGGTGTTTCCTGAGAGGGATGAGCTGGGACCAGAACCAAAAGCTAAAGAATTCATTCTGGTCACAATTGATAGACACCTCTTACCCTCTGAAGCCACTGACACTGCACTGACCTCATAGAGCACCACATCAAGATGCCCCCAGGGGTAGTGGTTCATAGTTGCTCCTATAGAATCCTTGAACAGGTAGTCAGGGGAGGAGCTCAAGGCCATGCTTGAGGCGGGGGTAATGAGTGAGCGGTGCAATTCAGTCATTTTGGTTCCCAAATCTGATTGGTTGGTCTGTTTCTGTGTCAACTACCAGAAAGCCAACATGGTGTCTAAATCTGACACGTATCCTATGCCCCAGATTAACAAACAACATACTGCTCAATTGGTTAGATTCAGCTCAATTTTACTCGATGCTGAACTTAACTAAGGGACATTGCCCAATCCTCTTGACTGCCGTACATGTCATTCTTCAGCCCATTCAATTTACACCAGTTGGTGACATTCCCATTCTAGTTGTTTGTGGCTCCCATGACATTTCAGCACCTACAAAGCAGATATGCTGTGGCATCCCTAGACAGCATCATTATTTTTAGTAATGATTGGCCATGGGACCTACAACATCTGAGGGCCACCCTGAAATTGGTGAGGTGGGTGGACTCACAGCAAACCCTGCAAAGTGCGCAATTAGGTGGGTGGAGGTAAAGTATCTGGGCTTCCACCTAAGCCATGGCCAGGTCTATCCCCAAATGAAGAATTTAGGACCAAGGAGGTGAGGCAGTTCTTGGGGCTGGCTAGAAATTACTGTAGATTTATGCCTAACAATTCAGACATTATCACCCCCCGACCTCTCTAAAAATGGGGAACTAGATATGGTCTAGTTCTAGGGGAACGAAATATAGTGTCAATGGGCCTTTAACCAGGTAAAGCAGCACTTTGTGGGGGACCTGCTGCAGACAGATGTATCGGACAGGGCTGGGGGCAGTGTTCTCCCAAGTGGCAGAGGCGGAAGAGTGCCCTATGCTGTACATCAGCTGGACAGCCGGAAACTCCCCATGTTTTAATAAAAAAACCCTGTGGAGTTGAGTTCCCCAACCCTGTCTCCTGACTCCTTTTATTGTTACACCATGTCAGTGTCATTGCTGTGCTGAGAATGACCCTAAATAACATCTGGTCAGTGGTGGTCCTTTGGTGCTCCCTTTCTTCTAATTAAAGTGCACCTGTGATTAGAGGTGAGGTAAACAGAAATGATCTTGGGTCTCTTCCAAGTGAACCCTAGTGAGATTTGATTGATGTGAGATTTGATTAACTCAGTTTGCACCTGATTTAACCCAAACATGCTTTGTATATTGGGTTATAGGGAGCTGTTGTTTAAACCCATAAGTGAGTGCAAATTGAGCCACAAGATAGAGATGGAATATTAATAACAGAAATTTGAAGTGGATACCTGGAGAGAGGAAAAAAGATGGATAAAGCTGAAGACATTTTCAATGTTTTATCACTGTGTTTCTGGCTAATGAAAAGAAAATAATTTACAAAGATGTTTTTTGTCCCATACACATATCTGATGTTCTTATTTCTAGCCAATGAAAATAATTATTTTACAAGTGCAATTTCTATTCCATATACATTTGAATAATAATAATAATAATAATAATAATAATAATAATAATAATAATAATAATAATAATAGTTGTTGTAGAGTCTGACTCTGCACATGGATAAGACAGTAGAAATTTTAAACATTTATTATGTGTTTTACTGTTTTTGAATATACAGGGTTTGTGTGCTGGTATGGGTATAGCGGGTAGCCATGAATATTGCCTTACTCCTGTACAGCAAAGCTGTATTTTTATTGATCTTTATTGTTGGCTGACAGATTTTGCACTCAGCAGTCTTTCTATTTTGTCACACATAGCCACCATCAATGCAGGCTTACAAACCCAATATGCCTTGTGCTTGACAGGATCCCTATGAGGTAGACAAACATTGCTACACTATACAGCTTTCTATTCTTTTAAGTAATTTGTTGATTTATTTTAAATTCAATGTCAGACCGTTTAATAGTTTTGCACATTCAAGATGGTTTCCTAATTGATCAAGCCACTAAGTGATTACGTTAAAAGTAGTGAAACATCTGGACATACTGTAAGATGGTACATACACGCACTCATTCAATATCTCTAATCAAAACCACATCACTTCCTGTCACCCTAGAAAATACATAACTTAAAAAGCTGTCAGTTATTTAATTTGGAGATGGGGAAAGGCAATTTTTAAGCCTGTCACGACCGAATGGCATAGTGTCATTCAATTAGGGCATCACAATGACAATTACAATTTCATATTGGATGACCTGAAACTTTTTCCATGTCATAAATGATCTCAGTATAATATACACAGTGGATGTAGCAATGAATAGATTTTATGTGGGTGGAATTAAAGTGGATATTCCAGAACATCTACAAAATAGTTTTTTTCATATTTCATTCAACTGCATAAAGATAACCGGTAATTGATTCTTTAGAACAGAACAAGTGTCAGGCATGACACATCCTGTGATTCTCTGAAAAATCTGACTCTCTTTGTCTGAAATCTGCACTAGAAGACTGGCTGACCAAAGCCTTTGATTCAATGTAATATTAACGTACTAGGTGACTATGTGGCTTTGCTTGTTTGATTTAATAAAATTGATTTGCTAGTAGCCCCAAAGAAAAGATATCAAACAGCATTTTTAACAGATCAAACATATTGTGCTCTGATAGCCAGTCCTCGTTTTTTAATGATACTAAAGACCTGTAATTGAGCCAGTGGAAGGATGTAAATGTACTTTGGCTGCTTTACCCTGATTGAAGGTTTGTAGAGAAACGTCATCAGTGTGCTGCAGTCATCAGTGGTCTTGTCTCCATGCCATCGTTATTATTCCTCCTTAAATTTCAGTATTATTATCAGTCTGTCCCTATCACCTTCTTTGCATGAGGGCCACTTGCAGCAAAAGAGCACGAGGGTACAGCAGTGAACAAATGTTATGTATTGTAATTGCCCATGCTTGTTTTGGAAAGGAAATGAAATTACAATGCCTTCTGGGTAATTCCTGATTTTGAAATCTAGTTATGGTAACTTTATAACTATAAATAGTCATTTAATCAACCCAAGTTAGTTAAATAAAATATTATTAGCCCTTGTATTAGTGCTGACGATTCAATCAAAAGAAAACAGCAAGCTGAGTTTAAGAACAGTGGGTTAAAAAGACCACAGCAGGATGCTGCTGAGACTGTGATTGCATAGAGCTGCTAACCTCTTTACAAGTGGAGATGAGAGACAATGACATGGTAAGATTTTAAAGACAATATAACCTTAAATTACTCCTTTTCCTAATATGGGAATATGTTTTCTGACAGCTGGAGAAAAGCTACTCATTCATCTAACCACATGTTAAAGATGACTGATATGAACATTCTGCCAATTCCATAATAAAAAATCTCAGTACAGACAAGCATTTTAGCTCCGTATCAGACATAATCACTGTCCATACAAATGCACCTGAACTCACATATCACACGATGATTCAGATACACTGGGCATGAGTATTCCAGTGTAAACAGAAAACTGCTAGACACATACATTTTCTCAGATTGCTTAAAAGCTTGCTCCTTCTGTCTGTAGGCAGTTGCTAGCAAAGACAACAATATCAGCAACACTTGTAATTTGTTGTCCACGTTGCATTCACCTCCGGTAGTTGAGCCTCATGTTGTTTACTTCTGCAAAAGGGTGATGTGATAAAAGCATGATGAATCAATAAAGGAACACTGTGACTGATAAGACCCAATCAGGACATAAACATGGGTGTCCACTTCACCTGCTCCAAAATCCCATCATTTCATAGCAAGAGTGATGCATTTTAAAACTAAAATGTATTAGTGTGGACATAGTGTCCAAACACCATCCACACACCATTCCCAACAACATCTGTACCCTTAGGCAATCTTTGAAACAAAAAGTATTTTTTTCTCCTTTTAATGGCTCGCACCCATTCCTTGGGGTCACTGCATCTTAATCTGGTACAGATTTTTGTGCTGGATGTCCTTCCTTGCACAGTTTTCCCATTGGCTGGGATTGGGGCTGGCATTGTGTGTGCATTGCCCAGTGGTGGCAGCCCTCTTAAAAAAAAAAAAAATAAATAAATAAATAAAGTTCCAAAATATAAAGTTCCAAAATACAAGGACCATAAATTAATACCAGTTCAAGGGACACCAGGACAAAGATCTCCACATACACAATTGATCTTGCAACAAAGTATTGTCCCTAAGCTATTCTTTCAGCAATTTGACTCACCTAATAAATGATTCTCTTACAAACAAAGAATTCATGGCTTAACTAGGAGGGAAGAAGGTTTTAACAATATGAATAAACCACTAAATAATCACTGGAGTTCTCTTTTATTCTTCTCTTCTCTTTTATTCTCTTTTATTTATAATAACAGGAAATATTAATCTCAAGTCAACCATAATTGTTTTTTGTACACTTTATATTGGCTTTTAAGCTTTCTCAGTGCTAGTAATCTGTGTTGTTTTCACTAAATCATGTAGTTATGCATAAATGGTTTCTTATGCACCAAAATATGATCATTTAATCAATGTCAGGATTCATGTTGTAGTAACTCCAACAAGCTATACTTTCTTTATAAACTTCATATTCTGTATGTAGTAGAGTAACAATGCTATATTTGTGGGTATCATGCTTTATACTTCCTTCTAGGTGAATGTTTTATTAGATTAAAAGTATTCATTGATTTTAGTGAGTTTGCATATGTAATCACATGTTCTTTTTCTTTACTTCTTTTTGTTCTGTCACGTTGTACTACCCATATTTTGGAAACATTATATCAATTGCTTAAGATGTAAAAAAAAGAATACTTTCCAATCTTATACTCTCTTTGTCTCTTTAGACGGACACCTTAAAACTGATTGCACAAATGTGTGGGAAGACATGAAAATAGGAGAGGAGAGGAGACAGAAGTTTGTACCAAGAAAAAGAAAAGCAAGAAACCTAAAGTTTGAGCCTGGTTCCTGATTAATCTTCTCAGCATTTTAAAACTGCAGTGTTTGTTCCTAGTTTTATGTTCAAGAGTCTTTCGAGCTATTTTCTTTTAGTTTTTTTCATTTTTCATGTTAATTCACTGGTTGAAAGTACAAGTGTTATCTACAATGCTTAATAGTTTACCCTATCTACCTTTCTAGCAATGAACATACAAAGCCGCGATATGCACGGTGCAAATTGGGAATCTTTGAGTCCAGCTTTCTAGCCATCACACTGTATTTCATCTCAGCAGAAACAGTAAGGCAATTCCCTTCTGCTCATATGCTTAAAATTGGTGATGGTTTTGTCTGTCCTTTTCTTCAATTCAAGTAATTGTAATAACTTGTTTTAGTAATAAAATTTTTTTTCTTTCTTTACTTTTCTTTATTTTTCTTTATTTGTAGTAACACATTAATAGATGGTTAATAAATGTTACATTTATTATAACTTTAGTTTGGAGTGGGTTTTTAATCCAGTATAGGACTCACTGACAAAACTACAGCCATAAATTCAGGTTTGAGACTTAAAATGTTAATAGCAATAGTAATAATAATCACAATCATAATAATAATTACAATTAGAGCACAATCTATCCTCTGAACAAAGTGGGTGCCCTGGAATCTCTTTTGATTCATCTTCTTTTTGGTAAATCCATATTTTCTTATGCTGTACTGATTAATATGGGAACATTTACTGTCTCTGGTGTAAAATGGGCTGATTTGTTACTGCTACAATAAAATTAACATTCATTTATTACCATTCTTGTGGGAATACTGTGACACTCATCCCTGTTACCTTTCTTGTAAATTTAGTCCCTATTACTACTGTCCTCATTCCCATGCAGCTGTCTAGTACCTACTTAATCACATTCTGAAAAAGAAAGGTCTGTCTGCAGACCATACATATGGACTCAGTGTCCTCCAGAACTTTTATGATTTTGCTCATGAATTTCATGAATTTCATGAATTTCTCAGAAGTCCTGTCAGGAAAGCATATGTTACTTAGCTAGCATTAGCATTCAAGATTCTTAACATACATAAATGTATTACAAATGTTCCCATGTTATATAGCTGGCTAGCTTGATAAGAGATGAATATTACCATCCATAAATACGATGTAAACATTTTCTCTGAATCCAAGTTGCATATTGTTAGCCATGTTAGTTGTAAAGAATATTACTTAAAAACCCTTTTATAAACTGTTATGTTAACGTGCACACACATCGGTAGTACAAGAATAAAATAATAACAACAATCTGAAACAGTGGCTTAAACTTAATATATGAACACAGTACTATCCGTGGGTATCTAGATAGTACTGATCTCTTGGCTTTGCCTGACATGAAATGAAAGTTTCTGCTTATTCCCATCCTTGTACATGCTGACTTTTTTTCAGGAATCTAAGTTCTATTATGCTGACATGTAAGGGGAGTAGGGAGTGGGGAGTGGGGGGAGTTGAAGGAACTGGCAAAGCTGGCAAGGCACCCTAAGAACTCTGTCAGTGAAGAATGGACTCCACACTGCCTGTGCAGAACTAGCTGCCACTAATGTGTTGCACAGGCAAATTGCTGAGGACTCTTTTCCCATTTACATTCTCATAACACAGCTGAATCCTTCCAACGGCTCATTACTGCTGTTTAAAATGAGGAAAAAGGCAGCTTCTCAATCCAATAAGCGAGAATTGAGGCTTATTACACAAACGTGCAGCTAGTTGAGAGGCCGTCAGATATATTCCCCTAAGGAGGAGAGGGTTTCAGCACTAATCTAAAACAAAGACACATCATTTCACTTGAGCAGAGGAGAGAGAATAACCCTGGCTGCTGTCTGTAGTGGTGTCTAATTGAATTGAATGGCTCTTGCACTTTGACACATAATGCCAGATAACTCAAAGGACATACTGGTCATAAACTATTTTAGAATCTTTAAACAGAGACAGAGACTCCCATTAGTCTTTCAGGCACAGTTCCCTTGAAATGCTAGGATTGTTTTAGATCAGTGGTTCTCAAAATGAACCCTCACTGAAAACATTTGGGTTTGAGATGAATACGAGGTGATAGATCAGAATTTCAGCATTCATTTTTTTTTTAAACAACTTAAGACATTGCACCTTTGGTGCATGAAGATGGTGACCCAGTGCAGCTTGTTTCAGTTTTTTTGTTTGAGGGGGTTTCTCCCTTCAGTCTTCTCTTCAGGGAATGAAATGCATACCTGATTGGGTCATGGTCTAGTGACTGGCTTGGCCAAAAATGTTTCCCCCTTTAATGTCATCATTAAAAATTAGTGACACTGTTCCAGAAGTAGTCATGCAAGCCCAAAACATCAGATTACATCCACTGTACCTGTAAAATGAGTTTGTATGTTTGGGATCATGAACAGATCATTTACTTTACTTTGGTAGGGATTAATCTTGATTCCAGAAGTGTGTCTCATCTTTGAATTTATCATCATTTCCAGTCTGGCATTCTGATTCCTACTGCTGATGAGTGGTTTGCATCTTGTAGCATGGCCTCTATATTTCTGCACTCAAAGTCTTATTAAAAAGTCCTACCTTTGCCCGTGCCCTGTGGATGTTATTGATGATGACACTGCATTTAACACATTTACATCTAGATTTCAGGAAATCAAAGCTGATATTATCCCATACTCATATTGTGGTCTCAAACCCAACTCTCAAAAACAAATTTATGGCCTTGTTATAACAATACTTTTGGTGTTGTAAATTGTAATACATATATATTTCATATTTATTTCCTCCCACAGTCCAAAGACATGTAGGTAGGTGAATTGGTGATGGGAAAATTGGCCCTTAGTGTGTGAATGTGAGTGTGAATGTGTGTGTGTGTATGAGCC
>JAOVYV010000008.1:6778449-6791384 GCA_025674545.1 Hassar affinis
GCGCTCAGAGTTGCCGGCTGGGCACCGGCTCCCCCATGACCCCGTAACTGGGAATAAGTGGTACAGATAATGACTGACTGACTGACTGACTGACCATGATGGATGAGAATCAAACCTGACTCGTCGTCCTCCTAGGGAAACCTGTGAAGGCGTGGAAAGCACGAGTAGCACATAGATAAACAGAAACAATGCCGTAGCGGTTTACAGGAAAGTTCAGCAGAGAGAGCATAGGGCTCAATTAGATAACAGAGGTACAGATAGGAAAGTTGTCCCTATTATATTACCTCGGACTGCAGTCCCTACCCGTAGTCTCCACTCTACAAAAAGGATCCGATTACTTCACGATGTAGCGCTAAGGCACTGGTTTCTCTCATTGTGCCAAATTGCCCCAGGGTGTGCTGGGAGATGAATTTCTCCGGTTGGGGGAACTATGCTGCCACAGCCCCCTAGTGTCAGACAGCGGCACATCACGACACCTTACAGTTCTCATTAAATGGTAAATACACAAATATTACCTATACAAGCTATTCAGATTTCTTGGTTGAGGTGTACTTGTAGCCAGGATTAAAAAAAAAAAAACAAGTGTGGGTACCAGAGGATGAGATCAAGGCTCCAGGGGACTATTGTTAATTAAATAGTTCATAAAACAGTTGTCATATCATTCACATTTCAGCCTGATAGCTGTCAGTGTTGCTGATGTTTAGAGTAGACAGCTGCTTTCCTGACCGTCACAATCATCACTATCAAAATGTCTGCAGAGCTCATCTTTGACCCCATCCTATCCCCAAACTGACAGATTTCCTAAAGATACGGATGCCTCTTCTGTCCTAGAAATTATTTATTTGCTCACCCTTGCACCAGAATGTAAAGCTAACTATTTCATTAACTATTTAGCACTTTTGAACACACTTCGTTACTGAGGGATAGAGACTGAAATGCACTCAAAAATCCACTGTTCTACTGAAACATCAGGTAGTCACTTTTATTATAAAAACAATGAATGTATGCCTTGTTCAAAGTACCGCATTCACTTTTAAAGAGTAAAATCACTTTCACATTCACTTTTTTATAGAGCAAAAAACTTGGCTTCAGTGCTCAGCCCACTAAATTATTACACTGATGTCTGGAGCTAGGGTTTACAGTTTTGTACTAACTAACATTTCAGGATGACTCAAATAGCCTTACATCCATTACCATGTTTGAAAGATAAACCTCACCACAGTTTTATTGAAAAGCCTCTCATTTTCATTGTCTCTACAGATATGTTTTTAACATTGTCCACAATCCTACAGAATCTGTAATGTCACCCCGTCATTGCCTCCACTCCAGTGCAGATCCCCAGCTTAGAGAACAATAAGGACAACCTGAAGAACAACACATATGGAGTTGGTCATTCTTTACAATACCCTGCCACCCTCATATTCCTTTCAAGCACCTAATTTGTATAGACTCCTTCTGAGCTTTTCATGATTGCAGATCATTTGCAGCAGATGCCTGTGTGGTCTAGCAAGGTAGATTAACAAAAGGCAGATTGTTAAAGACCAATACATCTGAGGCAACAGATCAAATTAGAGTTGCCATTTCTAATTTCTACTTTAATCAAAAACCAATTGAAGACATGTCAATTTGCATATCTTTCTTGTTCAGCTGCTTTCTAAAAATATGGAAATGTGATATGGAAAGGAACAGAAACAGAAACATAACACCCCCAAAATTAAAATTTGTGCACCAAATTCTTGTTCTTTGTACACTTCTTCTGCCCCCAAAAAATCATTGAAAGCCCAATATTACCATGACATTTATGTCCATGATAAGTGTATGTAATCTTCCGACAGCAACTGTATTATGAATACAATGTGCAACCTTTTACTGATCCACAGCATTGCTTATTAATTTATTGCATTAATAAAATAACCTCAATTCAAGGTAAAAAAAAATTGCAGCATTTTATTCCCTCTAAGGTTTAAAGACATTTTTGCTTTGAAATAACAGAAGGATTGTGGAGCTCTGCTTGTGATTGTCACTTTGTGTCACGGCTTTCAAGCTGAATGCTCTAACATTCTATTTGTGTCAGTCCTCAAAGAATGTGTCTGAGGGCTGCAGCCCACCACGTTGGCTAACTAGTCATGTGGATGATTGGTCTGCACAGGAATGAGAGACTGCCATCTTTTCTGCCTGTCAGTCAATAGCGCAGAGGGGAGACGGTCTGTCAAAGCATCTAAATGCATCCATCCACTCAACAATGTCTCTACAAACACTCAAAGGATTTTCAGGTTGTGATGCAGCATGGAAACATTTTTGCCAGAGGCAACAGAATAAAACTCAAAATAATACTGACATTTTGTAGCTCTGGTCTAATCACTCATACATTTAAAAGTGAAACGTAAATTTATCAGGTTTCTTACGCGCACTTTGTCACAAAAAGTTTCAAATTGTGCGGTGAACTTCTCTTTCTATGCCCTGATGCACTAAATGTTCTTTAAGTGCACTGTGTTTGCTGTGTATTCAAAAGACCCAGAAGGATATGCACCAGACTTTACAAAATCCCCTGTGTTTTTGAAGAAGATTATTTTAAAAGACTCTGTATGAAGTTCCAGAGAAGATCACTTTTGCAATACTGAGTAAAAACTGAGAGAAGACAAACATGCCTTGAAGCAGGGTCAACCAATGAAAGAACACAAGAGAACACAGCACCACTTGAACACAGTGCAACCCAGGCAAAGTGGATGCTGAAGGCCAGCTTAGGGATCATAAATCTGTCAACAGAAGCCCATAGTAGTAATGAAATAGTCACACAAGTATAATTCAGGCCGCAGAAACCTTGAAGGACTCAGAAATAATAAGTTATTCCCCAGGGTTTTTTAATAGTATATCTAACCATCCTTTTAGCATGGCTGTATAGAAAATACAGGTTTATGTTCATAAATGAGAGTGACCAACATTAGGCAAGAGGGAAGCAGGGATTAAAATCAATATCAGCATTATAAAAATATAGCAGCATACATTTTGAAATAACATTGCTAGCATTTTTTTGGCTGGGGTGGATGGGGATGATCATGACTATATCTTACCTAATATGATTTACACCGATCAGGCATAACATTATAATCACCTCCATCATTTTCTCAGTCCCACTTACCATTTCTCTGCATACTTTGTTAGGCTCCTTTACGCTCTAATGGTCAGAGCCCCCACAGGTCCACCACAGATCAGGTACTATTTGGGTGGTTCATTTTCTGCAGTGACACTGATGTGGTGGTGGTGGTGTGTTAGTGTGTGTTGTACTGGTGTGAGTGGATCTGACACAGCAGTTTTTAAACACATCCACCATATTTCTCCACCATGTAGATGTAAAGTCAGAGACAGTAGCTTATCTGTTGTTGCACAGTTTGTGTTAGTCATCCTCTAATCCTTCATCAGTGCTCACAGGATGCTGCTGACTGGACATTTTTGGTTGGTGGACTATTTTTAGGCCAGCAGTGACACTGACGTGTTTCAAACTCCAGCAGCACTGCTGTGTCTGATCCACTCACACCAGTATAACACACACTAACACACCACCAGATCAGTGTCACTGCAGTGCCGAGAATGATTCACCACCCAAATAGTACCTGATCTGTGATGGATCTTTAGGGGTGCCGACCATTAGAGAATGGAGTAAATGGGACTAACAAGAAAAACAAGAGAAACATATGGACTACAGTCTGTAATTGTAGAACTACAAAGTGCATCTATATGGTAAGTGGAACTGAGAAAATGTACAATGAGTGTAGAGAAAAGGAGGTGGTCATAATGTTATGCCTGAACGCCTAGACAGAAAACCTTGGCATTGGCTCTCATGTTGGCAGTGTTGGTACACTCCTGTCTTCCCAAAATTATATGCTACTAACAAGTGTTTCAGATCAGAAAGCAAGATGAATAGGTTTGCTGTGTTGTCAAATACTCCCCACCCCCCAGTTATTATGATGATAACTGGAAAATTAAAATCTCAAAAACATGTTAACAATAACCACATAATAGTTGAACATTTCTGTTAGCATGACATGACAAAGAAGTGAACTGCTTTGGCAGCTACCTGTAGGAGAGAGTGATGGTCGGATGTTTCCTTGTATTTTAAGTAATGTGACCATAATACAGTAAAGTAATCAACAACAAAGAGAAAACAGGAAGTGTTTTTTGGTCAGTGGGAGGGTGGACACTTTTGCACATTGACACCATTTTTGGTACTATGGCTTAATGATGCTTCTATGTTTTTAGGTCACTTAGGCAGTCAGACCAAATTTAGTTTTTATTGTAGTCATACTAAACCTACTTAAGAACCTTGATGTTCATTTTCAACTAGTGGCACAATAGACATAAGCTGATTTCAGATGCCTTCTCATGAAAACATCTCCCTTACAAAAGAAAAATGTTCTATCAACAGTTTTTTTCACAATTTCATCACAAAAAGGTCAAATCATCTGCATTTTATCACAGTGCTTGGTGGGGTCGATAGCTACTAGTATATTTATTACATAAAGAGACTTCTGTCCATAGTTTTGCCCATAGTTCCTATAACAGTACAAATCAGTACAAAGTAACTACAAAATCCAACTGCACTCACTGTCCACTTACAAAATCTTGCAGTTTCATTGACCTGCTTATTGCTTGTTGAAATTATTAAGGTGGACATGGATTCAAGTGAGCAATGTCAGTTTATGTCAAGTGATATGCAAAAGGCACTGAAAGACTTTCTAAAATAAAGCTATAAATAAACCTTTTTTAAGCCATAAGAAGGCAGCTGTTAGATGACACTGCTTGAACTCTTACACGTGCTGCAGTGTGTGAAGCTTGTCACATCTTAAACCACCAGCCATGTGGAGGAGCATATTAGCCTCTAACCTCTGCAGCACAATCTCATTAACTAGCTCGTACATTAATAGTGTACTGATAGAAAGAAAAACTTCACTGTCCTCCATTCACAAAACAAACACAGCACGTTCAGAGCTGAGCTTAGTAAAAGCAGCTATTAAATGGTAGAGTGAGCAAAACATTTTTTATCCACTAAGAAGTCCTTCTGATGTTTTGGTCAAGGGCAGGACTTACACTTCAGGGTTTTCCTGAGTGTAGCACATTCTTATTTGACAAACAACTTGGATAGAGAGTCAGACCCTTTTAGAACAAATACGATAAAAAAGCATGTATGGGTTTCAGGAGTTCTTACTGTCAAACAGCATCAGTGTAGTGCACTTAGGGAAAGAATGGTTTGAAGCAGTCCCCCTTATCAAACATGAGAAAGCTAGATCATGTGGCATTTCCAATGCAGATGAAAGGGTTGCTGCAGCCCATAAGGACAGAGATTATCGATGTGAAGTGACTATGAAAAAGAGATTTTGAACAAAATCATGGTCTTAAAACAGGCATAGGTAATAAAACAAGTAGCTATAGCTCTTCTATAACATAATGTAATTCTCTAGTATTCTCTCAAATCAAGATCTATGTGGAAAACATACACATAGCTGAAAATGCTGCTGAAAATGTATATTGTATATTATATCTTCTAGCTACCATTTTTTGTATTTTCAGGATACTTGAAATCCACCATCTTCAATCATTTTAACACAGGCAGAATTGGTTTTATATTCAATATTAAATACATTTTGTATAAAATGCAACTCCATAGTGCACTATTAACCCAATAAATTTCAAGATTCATCCATGGTCATTTAGATAAAGGCTGCTGAAAAATAAGCTAATTATACTACTGAATAAGTAAATAAATGTGAACATCAAAAATGTGATAAATCACTTTTTTGTGGTAACTTCTAAATCACAATGCATGAACTGAATTGATGATCATTTTAATAATCTGAATGACAATAATCTGAAAGTGATAACTCATCCGAGAGTCTCATGTTATAGGCACCTCTGTAAGACCACTCCTGTAATGTACTTGAATGTAAGAGCAAACTGCAAGTGTGAAGACTCAACTGCTTCTTTATTAAGGTAATCGAGAAATTATATTCAGACTCCACAGCAAGATTCAGAGCACCAGTAATCAATATTAGAAAATAAAAGTCCAGAATCACAAAATGGGAGAAAAAGAATAAGGTCTAAACTGAGCCACAGTATAGAAAAAGAAAAAGGTTTAGATATATACGCAGAGTGAACTTTGCAAAACTTTGCAATGAGACAAACACACCAATCCAAGGCTAAACTGAAAAGAGGGAAAAACCAACTTCAAACGACAAAACTGGGACATAGACTGTGCAAGCAAACAATTTGTGACAAAAATGTTTTTAAAAGGACCAAGTGTTTATACTGAAGCAGAAGCAGAATGTAATCGTGAGTAGAGCTGCATGAGGTTGAAAGTTGAAAGCCGAAAACCTTTACAGAGTAGTTAAAAAAACTCTACAGAGTAGTTCAATTGTATAACTGTATCTGACGCTGTAATCATTTGCCACATGCTAATTTGATCCAGATGACTAAGAAAGCACAAAGAATCCAACTAGCATGATGGCTATCAAGCTAATCATGAGGTGCCTGGAAGGTTCCCACACCTTAAAAGCATATCATGATGATAGATTATACAAAACCTTACAATAGTCACCACATGATACTATTGTGGACATTTGTTTTCCATTCAGCAGGAAGCTGTCTAGGATGGTGGTATTTTTGGACAGTGTCTGTGTTCCCAAAATAAAAACTGTCCTATTTGATATGCAGTACAAGACAGCAGTTTTCTAAGCTTCCTTATTGGAAGACAGCATCATGTGCATTGTAAGCTAATCCCTATCGGTCTGACTATATAAGACTGTTGTTGTTTTTTTTTAATGTGACTGCATTGTAAGAGGAAGAAGCCTAATAAAAGGTTAGCCAATTACAGTGATGTGAAGTTTAATATCAGTATATGTACTACTGCTACCTTCCTAAAACACCGTTGTGGAGTACCTCCTTACAACTGCTAGATAATCTCGTTCGCTTGCTACATATTTTGACACACATACCCAAGATAGCAAACAAAGCACATAACCGAATCATGGCTGCAAACTGTATCAAGGTGCTGTTGTGAGCAGAATAATAAAGTTACTTGGCAACTGCGCTGTCACCGTAGCTATTACTTATGTTATGTACGGAGCTGTCCTTTAATATTTATTTTATAATCACCTGAACACAGTTAGGTTCTCAATTTAATTATCTAGCATATTTACATATACGCTCCAGCCATTTTAATAAGAACGCCTGTACACCGGTTCATTCAAGTAATTATCTAATCAGACATAAAAACATTCATACAGGTCAGTTAATGTTCACATCAAACATCAGAGGAAAAGGAAGGCTTATTTCATTAACCCGGTAAGTCCAATAAAATGCCATGAAAAGCACTTTAGGCATAAGGTTGTCTCTGTCCATATGTTTTAAAAAGTTTTAATATTTAATATTGATCTTATTCAAATAGTTCACTAAATGACGGCTAAATTATGTTGGCACAGAACATGGCATACTGCGCATTCAAGAGAAAGTTTGATCCAGTGACATGCAGCAACAGAATATCAATATGTATTATATAGTGTCCTGAAAATAAGTATTTTTTTTTATTATTTAGGTATATTATCATACTGTCAGACATATAATTTCTTTAATTCAGTCTAACAAAGCATTGAAAAAAACATATTCTCATCAGTAATTACTTAAAAAAAGAATGAACAGCAGGAGGGATAGCTAAATCACAGACAATTCACACACAGGGCTGATTGGATAGATGCATGGATGTGGAGTGGTACGTGTTCCTATTAAATTGGGCAGTGACTGTTTTTCACACACTTGTGTGCCATTTTCCAAATGACAGTCTCACTGGTAGAAATAATCAGGACAGAAATTATGTGCTTCATCACAAATGAATAGCTGTAAATCTCTACAATGATAAAAGGATCAAAGAGGATATAACTGCTTAAAATCTCTTGCACACAATTTAAGCTTATAATCATACAATTAAATTCTGTCTACCTGCACTGAGGTAAATCAGGCATAGAACCTACTTTTCTGGTACATGAGGAGCAGATGAGATAATGGGGTGGCGAAAGAAAAATATATGTTATGTGATATGATTTGAAATCACCTTAGACTTGATCTCTTGAGAGCTCAAGAGCTTACTTGATACTGATACTTAATACTGAGCTTGTCATGCCAGTGGCCACCAGAGAGTGCCCCAGGCACCCTGTGGGAGAACTACAGACCTGAACTACAACTCCCACAGGGCCGCACATGCTGGCAGCCATCTTTGATTACATTGTTTAGCACACACTGGCGAGATAAAAGGGCAGCTTTAGTTCTTCCCAGCGCAGATCAACTTTGGAACTGCCAACCAAGGTTCTTGTTGCTTCGATTCAATGCTACCTAGATTCATGTTATGTATTTCCCTCACATTCAACATAGCACTTTATTTAACCTGTACCTTGCATACTTGCCTCCATGTTTTGTTTCTCTTTGCGTGTTTCCTAGTTTGCCCCTGCCAGAGCGTGGAGTGTTCCCATTTTCCCCTGAGCACTTTATGGACTCCCGTTTTGTTCGGGACTCTGGATGAGACATTCCCTCTGTGACTTGGCCCTTGTCTTCCACACTCTGTGCATTTTTGTGTTTTGTTTTCTGTAACCATTGAACTTTTTGTAATCCCTGCTGCGTAAAAATAAACACATCTGCACTTGACTCCAGCCTGTATGGGATCATTACAGGTTTATCCGCCTCACAATGGAGTCAGCAGATATGCGCAAGATGTAGCAGGCCCTGCTGTAAGAAGTCTGGGCCGCCATATGCCACTGGGAGGCTGTCCGGCAGCTTGGCACCCCAAAGGGTGCAAGAGGTTCCTCCTCTAGTGTGACCTGATTTTCATGCTCCACGGCAAGCTCAATGATCAACAAAAGGTCGCCGTGATCATCAGCCTGCTGAGCAGCCAGGCCCTCCAGTGGGTGACTGCCCTGTGGCATAATGCAGGTGAGGATATATGTTCCTATATTCAATTCATTGAGTGCTTTCGTCAGGTGTTTGACCACAGTACTGATCTCCAGAGCACCAGAGAGCATCTCTTTTCTGTCTTGCAGGGCAGTCGCAGTCAAGTTTCATGCGCTCACTGCGGAGAGTGGTTGGAATGAGCTGGCCCTGAAGGCCACGTTCCACAGGGGCCTCAACCCTAATGTCCAGAGAGAGTTCCGTGATGCCAACATGAGTCTGGAGACCTTCATCTCTATGTCCAGCACCTTAGACATTCTTCTGAAGAACCAGCCAACCTGTGCCACCCCTGAGAAGCCCATGGAGGAGCCATAGCCTATGGTCCTGGGACCCCTTCGCTTGACGAGCCAGGAGAGGAGATGAAGGACAGCCCATAACCTATGCTTCTACTGCGTGGAGAGCGGCCACACTGTTGTGAATTATTCATCCAGGCCCACTGCTACTACACATGTCGGGGGGGCTCTAACAGCCATACCCCCATGCATGCGGTGAATAGCAACCTTCCGTTGACTCCCAACAAGCTCATGTTACCAGTACAGATTACCTGTACAACTGATGTCTTTTCATTCACAATCCTCCTTGACTCCGGAGCAGCCGCCAGCTTCATAGACACATAGCCACAGTCAAGGCACATGACATCCCCACAAGAAAGCTCAAATCCCCTTTCAAAATCAGAGCTGTGGATGGCACCCCCATTGGTAGTGGCTCTGTCATTAATGAGGTCTCTTACAGGGTACAGATTCCAGAGTAAAGTGCACCCGTGTCATGTCAGTGCCCTCAAACCAGCCCAGATAGGGCCATAAGCCAGAAAGAGATCCCTGCTCCGGACCCTGTAGAAGGAGCTCCTCCCCAGAGTGACACGTATTCTGTCCGGAAGATTCTTGACTCTAGGAGACAGGGTAGAAAGCATCAGTACTTGGTGTCCTGGGAGGGCTACGGGCCTGAAGAGGACTCATGGATCTATATCCTAGACCCTCTGTTAACCCAAGAGTTCCATGCCAGGCACCCCCACAAGTCAGCACCATGCAAGCCGGGCAGACCCTGAAGAAGAGTAAGGGCTCCTGGAGGCCATCCCAGACACCCTGTGGGAGAAATACAGATCCGAACTACAACTCCCACAGGGCCTAACCAACGAGGCGCACCTGCTGGAGGCCATAATTGATTACATTGTTTAGCACGCGCTGGGGAGATTAAAGGGTAGCTTTAGTTCTCCCCAGCACGGATCAACTTTGGAACTTCCGACCACATTTCTCGTCGCTTTGATTCAACGCTATCTAGATTCAAGTTAAGTATTTCCTTTATGTTCACCATAGCACTTTATTTAGCCTGTACCTTGCACACTTACCTGCATGTTTTATTTCTCTTTGCGTGTTACCTAGTTTGCCCCTGCCAGAGCATGGAGTGTTCCCATTTCCCCCTGAGCACTTTATGGACTCCAGTTTTGTTCTGGACTCTGGATGAGACATTCCCTCTGTGACTCGGCCCTAGTCTTCCACGCTCTGTGCATTTTTGTGTTTGGTTTTCTGTAACCATTGAACTGAGATTTTGTAATCCCCACTGCGTAAAAATAAACATTGACTCCAGCCTGTGTGGGATCATTACAGAGCTTACTTGTTACTGATAATTATCTGGCATATTCATACCATTCATTTACTGTAACAGTGGGGATCTGGCAGTAGTGCCACCAGCAGAGTAAATAAGAGGTCATATTATAAATAATAGCAATACATGTATTAAATATATTGTTATGTAACAAAGAGAAACATATAATTGCTATGAGAAAGCTTTCTGTAAGGAGTAGTGTATTTATTATTCATTGAATGAGTCTATGCTTTGCAACAGTCAATATGTATTCTGGAAACCAGAGAGTCTTTACGACAGAAAACTTTGACTTTGCAGTTTCTCGCTAAAATGACAAGCTGCCTTTTTATATATAAAATACACAAGTTCTACCAAAAATACACATCTTCTTTTCACCAAATAGCACAAATATTTCTTCTTTTCTGCTGTAATTTAGGTTATGTAATGCCACATGTTATGTACATTCAGCTGCAGCACAGACAAGAAAAAAAATCTGAAAAAATATGAAAAGTCAAAAGTAAAATGAAAGCTGATATTTACCTCAGGACATGGAGCTGAGTGCTACTGATAGAAACATGAACCCATATAGCATGTAGCTGTAGAGCCATAATTGCAAGCATTTCATCATTTAATCCTAAAGAAACAATACATGCACTGGTACATGCACTGGTGCCTTTAACAATATGTGCACCGGTGCCTTTTACAAAATGTGCAAATTTTTATTGTAAGTTTTATTGTAGTTTGATGATCAACTTTGGCATGGTATGGTCCTCACCTTTGCATCAGGCTAATGCATTGTTATTTCCTTGTTGTTATTTACTCCATTTTGTTATGCTTGAGCAGGTTTAATTCCTTATATATTGAAGTCACATTCAGTGCACTGCAGTCAACCAACCTAAAGGCAAACAGGAAAACACACTTTTTTTTAATGATATCTTATAATCCAACCTTAAAACTTGCCTTTCACAGGAATTGTAACATACTCTGCAGCATGTGAACAGTGTCATAAATGTTGCATTATGCTGTGAGAGTATGGGCTCATGGACTCATTTTCAGAACTGTGTGTTCACACTGTGTGTGTGTTCTCCTCTGTATAGCGGCTGTCATGGGCCTGATTAATCTTCATTCCTTCATCCTGTCATTTCTAGCTCTCATCCACCAAACAGCTGTAGCAGAAGACTCACTGAGCTGAAACATTTCAGTGTAACAGTGTGACATGAAGGACTATATGCAAATGAGGAAAACCATGAGGTTTTCTATTATATAAACACCCTGACAGTGGTATACATATAGTCATGGGCTGTGATATACTTTGAGACCTAATGCTTTATGTACTATACATACTAGAGTATACTCACACATTATTATTGTTTTGTTTTTTTTGTTTTTTTGGTAAGCATGTAGAGAATGGTGTAGAAAACAAGAAAATAAATAACAAGAAGCCTGTTGGCTATGTAGCCCTCGACAGGAAGCCCAAGCCAAACTTTTTAACAAATCAACAAGACAGCACAAATATTTTGTGAGGCAGTCGGGTTTGGCCATAATACAGACTGTCTGGAACTGTGACTGATGATAACCCTGGTCTTCTTTCCACTATTTTCACCTCAGAAATATGGCTACAAGAAATCTCCATTCAGTGAAAGCATGAATGAAACACAAGGGTCACATCAAAGGTCCAAATCCATATAATAGATTATCAGAAGAACAAGCGTCACAATGCATTTTAGTCCAATGTAAACTATGAGGGAAATTATAGTGAAGGAAGACCATTATTTGTTACTGTTACCACAGAATCACTCGAGAGTCATTGTGTGTTCAGAGAGCAAGTCATTAGTCAAGATGTTTACCTTTGAAGGTTCGAGTTACTAGAGTGTGTATTGATTCATTGACGATATTGCACTTAGTGTGTGTGCTTTAGTGCTTTAAGATTTAAAAATCAAGTGGTCTATCAAGGCCAGTCACAGCAGGACTGACCCAATTATAAAGTTAAAAACAGTATGGTCATTTGAGTTGAAACTGTTGACTAAAAGATGAACAGAAAAGTAAAAACAGAAACAAGAAAAGGAATATTAGCATTTCAGTCATTCACATTATACTTAAGTGCATGTATATAATATATTGCATTAGCATTATAATGGCAAGAAAATGCTTGAGCATATTTTATAAATTAGAGCCCCTAACAGTTACAGTCATTTTAGTGTGGGAGGTTTCATGGCTAAATTGGACCAGCCTGGTGGCCAATCTTCATTAATCGCACATTGCACCAGTTAAGAGCCGAGTGTGAAGATTCATTTAGCAGGGTAAGAGCACAGGTTTGCTCAAAATATTGCAATGCACACACCATTATGGGTGACATACCAGAGTTCAAA
>JAOVYV010000008.1:6818373-6835964 GCA_025674545.1 Hassar affinis
TCCAAGGTCCTCTTTTCCGATGAAAGTAAAGTGTGCCTTTCATTCGGGAATCAAGGTCCAAGGGTTTGGAGGAAGACTGACTTTGCACTTTTTACTGTTTGAAATATGGGTGTAATACTTTTTGCTGACCCACGTAACATTGCATACACTGATGTTAGTTGAATTTTATTTGGCCCTATTTTTCTCTGCATGATTAGGTATCATACAAGATTATAGCCCAATTAGTTAAATAAGCTTTAAAACTTTTAACAAAGAAATCATTAATCCTCAGCAAACTGACAATAAAGCACAGTTTTTTTTGCACAAGAATAAAAAAATTTTGACTTATGGTTGCATTAATGTGAACTGCCAAATGTCAACTAGAACTTTGTTCCATATTCATATTCTAATTAAGTGGATCATCTGTCTCAATTAAAAGTTGCAGCACTTACAGACATTCATAATCGAAACTTGGTTTCCAATATAGACTTCAAAGACCTAATGGCGTTGCAATGAAATCATAATTTTTCAGCTGTGAAATTCTGTTTGAGAGAATGTGTGTAAAGCTGTCACCACAGCTGAGAGCTTCACAATGCCACAATGATGTCCTTTATGGCCTTGTAGTCAAATCCTAAAAACATGACAGCTTTTCACACGTTGTGTGAGAAAAATGACACAATGATAATGTTGTGTTTTCAGCACAGACTGGGGGGTTAAAAAAAGAAAGAGAAAACGCACTCTCTTCAAAATGCCTTGCTCTTTCAGGCAGAACTCATGGCTTTTGGCTTGGCTAAAGTCTGCCACCCTTCATTTGCTTTGGCAGGACTGAAATGGCTTTTCTTCAGGGAATAGATAAATCACGGCAGCACATCTGCAGGCATGTACACAGAAGAGTGGACATAAACAGCACTGCCTATTAGAATCAAAGAAAATACTAATAATATTAGGCCACATTAATAAAAAACAAATCACAGTGTTCATGCAGCAAAACAGCCCAATTTCCTCTACAACATGGTGTATGCTTATCACTTTCAGGATTTTTCCTTTCTAGGAAATTCAAAAGCAACTATGGGGAAAAATACAAAAGCAGTGTTCAGTGGACCATGTTTATGTAGAAATGACTAAACGGTAACTAAATGAAGACTAAACAGTGAAAGAGTACAACATAAGGGTGGAGTGTGCTAAATCATCCAGTAAAGCAGCTCAGCCACCGAAGCTTGTTGACACTGACTAACACTTCCTCCTTTTATAGTAGAGCATCATTTATTTTATCCCCTTTTATTTGCATTCCTTGTGGATTGCTTAATTGAGAAAGGAGAACATTTTCATTAACTTATGTTTTCAATCAATATAAAATAAGCTGTTTGACAGCAAAATCTATATACACTGATCTGGCAAAAGTCATGGAATAGCAGTGTGTAAATTGATTATGAAGTCGCATAACCTCAGGGGATGGCTTGGGAACGCCCACACAGTATAAATTGTGAGGTGTTATCTTGTGAGTGAGGCTGAACAGTGGCCAGCATGCTCATGGCAAGGTGCCACGAATTATTGGCATGATGCTGCCAGACGAACAGGACATTCCATTCCACGAGTTGTGCGGGTATTTAACATTCTTTGATCCACAGTGGACCCCAGTTGTCACCAAGGCACTGTGCAGCCTGGTGGGGATTCATTCTACTGGTGCACTACAACACATCATTGACTGGTGCCCACTATATTTCACTGCTTGGTGACCAATTGCAGCCCTTCATGGACTTCACAATGATGGGATATTCCAGCAAAATAATGCACCGTGCCATCAGTCCCAAGTTGTCCAGAATTGGTTAGAGGAGCATTCTGGAGATTTTGGATAAAGCATGTGGCCTGCACATTCCCCTGACATTAGCCCAATCAACCATTTATGGGATGTGGTGGAGAGGTCCATTGGCATCTGAAATCCTCCACCTATAAAATACCTTGGACCTGTTGTTGGTGGTTATCCAGAAGGCACAACTCAAAATACCACTTGTGGAATAGTCAAGTTGCTGCACTTTGTGAACCTTTGTCTTTTGGTGCATTCTTGAGTGACAACTTATACTGGAGTACTATTCCTATTGAAGTTTGAACTCTGCTAAATGTGAACAAGCTAGACTTAGCTACCTTCTTCCAAAGCATGTCAAGCTTTGCAGTATTAGCTATGCAGTATCAGCTGAACACACTTGCAGAGGTGCTCAATAACTGCCCAATTCTGCATGTATTCCTAACAAATGGCTATAATTCCACATCTTAACAGGGAAAATAATAATGCCATCCATAATCCCATATTTGACATTCAGATGCATCAGGGAGATGCTTAAATATCTGAAAGATAAGAGTTAACTCTTCAACCCATAGCTTGTTGCTATAATCTGCTGAATAACATTATGTCATTGTGAGCACAAAATTAAGGCAGCATTAACACAGGTAAGCATTAAGAATTAAAAGAGTATATTCATAGGTTGCTGAATAAGTAACACAGTGAAAACTGGCCAATAATATTAATGCAAGGGGAAATATATAGTATATATACTGCATATACCGAGCAAAACCCTCACATTTTCTCAGCTCCACTCACCATATAGCTGCACTTTGTAGTTCTACAATTACAGTCTGTAGTCCATCTGTTTCTCTACACACTTTGTTAGTCCCCTTTACTCTGTTCTCTAATGATCAGGACCCCCACAGGAACAGCACAGATCACGTACTATTTGGGTGGTGGATCATTCTTCTCACCACACTGATGTGGTGATGGTGTGTTAGTGGATCAGACAGTTTTTAAACACCTCAATGAAACTGCTGGGCTGAACATATTCCACTAACCAAAAATATCCAGTCACCAGCATCCTTTAGGCATCATCCTGTGAGCACTGATGAAAGATTAGAGGATGACTAACACAAACTGTGCAACAACAGGTGAGCTACAGTCTCTGACTTTACATCTACAGGGTGGGGAAATATGGTGGATGTGTCTCACAGTGAACACAGTGTTTAAAAACCCCAGCAACACTGCTGTGTCTGATCCACTCACACCAGTACAACACACACAAACACACAATCACCACATCAGTGTCACTGCAGTGCTGAGAATGATCCACCACCCAAACAGTACCTGATCTGTGGGGGTCCTGACCATTAGAGAACAGAGTAAAGGGGACAAACAAAGTATGTAAAGGAACAGATAGACTACGCTCTGTAATTGTAGGACTACAAAATGCAGCTATATGTTAAGTGTAACTGAGAAAATCCCTTCTTTTTTTGTGAACAAGCTAACAGCTCTGCATGCCCACTCACTGCTGCAGCAATAGCTGGCTCATGTTACCATGTTCTCTATGTTCATATATCATTTTATTACCTGACCACTATGATTCAGTGTTACTTACACAAATTACACTGCCACTATGCATCTAATATTATTTTGTTTCAGTCTCACAGGCAGCATATAGTCAACTAGGCCTGTTAGATATAACAAAATCACAAATCCAATTCCACAATATCCAGTGACATGTACTCAGATTATATTAGATTAGATTAGATGAGATTACCCAATCTGCCAACCTTTAGGCAGGTTGTGTACGAACTCCACAGTTTAACAATTTGTTTTAGCACTCATAAATATGCAAACAGTATTGCAGTATTTTTCCCCCAGTAAAATAAGAGATAAGACAATCGACATATAAATCATGAATGGTTTCTATGCACAGGGGTTTTGAACATAGAAACTCCCACCTTTCCCCCCACCCTTCCAGCTAACTCACATGCTGCTGTTCATACACTGATGATGTATAAACCTTGAATATACTGTTTTTTCTTTTAATATTTACTACACATTCATACATAATCACCTAAAAATCCACCATCCAGTTAAGTTTTTATTATCCCTGATAATATTATTATGTCCTCCCCTACTCTGTAAACCTGAAATGGTGGAAATGCTCATTTTCTTGTCTATTTTTATGCTATCAGTTCTGGACGATGACACTGTTTGTGGTGACTTTTAAAAATGGAAAAATGCAAGCAGGGAAAAGCCATTATCACATAAGCCTACAGTTCAATTCCTGAGTTACTGTCAATGGACAGAAAGGGCTGTATAAAAAAAAACCTTACATAAAGATTCAAATTCTCTACTGATACAGCTGGACAACCCACTCACCTCTTAATGTTATGAAATGTATTCTCAATTTATTTATTTATTATTTAAATAATAAATATTAAAAACAAATAGGGACTACGTACAAGGAAATCACCCATACCCTCTATGAAATATTGTTTCCCAGCAGGTGCCTATTGAAAGGATTAGTGAACCAGTACCAGGACATTGTAGCCCAAAACCAAGTTTCCTCTACCCGGAGGTTAAAGCTTAGTCAGAAATTGCTGCAGGAAGACAAATCCTCATTCTGTAACAGCCATCTCAGTATTCAGATTTAAGCTCTATTGAAAACATATGGTCTGAACTGAGCAGAACAGCCAACATGTTCAAAGCTAAGAACATAAAAAAGAAATGTTCTGCTTGCAGTCCAAACTCCCTCTACAAGCATGTTTGGCCTCGGTAGAGGCTCAACGCTGTTATTCCCACTTGGAGATGTGCCATTAAATATTAAATCAAGGGGAGAAAATAAATACAAAATAAGAAAAAAAATATTATATAACAGAGGTTATAGGGTTTTTTTTGCATTAAATTCTCATGTGAAATCAATAATATTACATGAATCACTGGACTAAATTTTGCACTGTGGCACTTCCTCTTGCCTTTAAATCTTTTTTAGTGCTGCCCAAAAAGCTTTTTTCTTGTCAAATTTGTGACACAATCACACAGGGGAAATAGGGCCCTATTGGTAATAACTTCTGTCCACCACCTCAGAGGGCATCTTGAATGTTGAAATTAGGGGATTCAATGACTTCTTGGATTTTAAAGCATTTGATTTCTCTGACCTTTTCCTCTGGCACTACTAAAACACTCACTCAAAAGAGTCCTGGTCATGAAATTAATGAAGGTTGATGGATGCTGGCATTAGCTGTTACAAATGAACACTTTTTTATTTAATGAGAATTTGTAGAGATGAGTCAGTTCCTACCATCATTCATATGACATTATGCATGTCAGTAGTAATTCAGCTGGTATCTGGGGACTGCTGCGTTGAGAATATAAATCCCAGGATTCCAGGTTGTCCCATTTGGCGTCTCTGACCTTCTCCTTCAACATATCCCTCAAGTATATTCTTGGAAAGTATTTATTTGGAAGGTTTCCCCGGATAAAATCGCATGCCCAAAGTAGAATGGTGTGGGACAGTCTTGAGTGTCAGTGTTCTGACATGGAATGACCTGTATTTTGTTGGGAATGTGTCTATTAACATGGGCTGCACTTCAAAAATTCAAGGTGACTATCAGCTTTTAAAGAATTCAAAAACCCAGCATATGGACTTTGCCATCCTGTATGAGCACAGGTGGCTCTGCAGGTTTGGATAAACATAAATAAAATATATTTGCTAGAATCAGGTAGCACTTTGCAGAAAAGGAAGCTCACTGTCATATGGGCTCTGTCACAGACTGAATTAAGGTCCACTTGAGAGGTGCAAAAAGCAACACTCTGGACTGACAGATGGTATGACACATCTAATTCACACGAGGGAGGACTTCGAGTGGAAAACGGAGAAAGAAATGAGATTCCAAGAGTCACTTAAGTGCCTGTGCGCATACTAAACCTAATACAGTGCGGCGATTTAAGATTTCAAAGTCAAATGTCAAGAATTGCGATTGTGCTGATTTCATTGCAGCATCTAAGATTGAGTGGCACTGAAGTGACTGTTATTGCAAGGTGGCCTGGTGTGGTGAAGCAGATCTGTATAGTTCTGTAAGATTTGTAATATCTCAGCTTCTTTTTAAATGTTTATTTTATTAACTGAAAATTGCTGACCAATATAATGGATGATCATTTTGGGGGAAAAAAGCAGGTCGATGCCAATGGCTTGGTGGTTCTATGTCCATTAATATTTTGCTACACTTACTTAAGGCTACACTGTAAAAACTTTTATAGTTTCTATAAATTTTACAGTAAACTACTGGAAGCCCAGTACAGTACTGTAAATCTATTGTAATTAGCTTCTTATTGTATTATTAGAATTACTGTAGAAATACTGCATTTAACTGCATTAATTTTTATTTTACAGTGTGTTACTGTATTTTCTTGTTATAATAAAATGGCTGCATTTGCTTGCCTTTTGGAGTGGAGCACCTATTTGCCATTTTGTAATTTTACAGAATCTGTTATCTGTAATTTTGCAATTCTAAGAGGCTGTAACTGGCACAGAGACATTCCATTATTTCAAAAGTCCATCTTCACTTCTCTGCTGCCAATGACTGATTTAATTATGTATCTGCTGTGATAAATATTTTGAGGCTTTGGGTCTCGAATGATGATAAACACACACACACACATGCACACACACACACATACACACACACACAGCATGAAAACATTTGAGACACAAATCCACTTTCTTAAAGCCATTCTTAAACAACAGCTCAGACACACAGAGCACTAACAATATGGGCAACAGCAACACAAAATGCCCTCATTTTGATTCCCCTTTCCTTAACTACAGTCCTCTCCACAATCGCTGGAGTCTGAAAATACAAAGAGAAACATGCACAATATAAAAAAGCTTTCTTGAATGTCATAATACCCAATAGTCCCCCAAATAAACTAAATAATTTCTCTAAAAATACATCAGCAGCACTTCTTTCAACCAGTATCCAGATCTTAATTAAGGTCTCATAGACTAGAGGATGTGCCCAGTATGACTCACTGTGATCTATGAAAGTGAACAAAAATGTAGCTGAATGTTGCCCTAGCCTTTTGACACAATGCAGTCATAAATATGTGTGGCTGACTGACTTAGCCATAGTGTTAGGGACTAAAACAAGAGATAAGTTGTAGGACAATGCTGCATTGAACTACAGGTTAGAAATTCCACCACAGGTTAGCATGGGTATACTGCATATGGCAGCAAACCTACATTATCTAAGTTGCACAAACCAGACTGCACTCTCAGATTATCAGTAGCCACTTGTTAGATAAATAAACTGTACATTAAATATGTTAATTCATTCACTTTCTTTCTAGTTTGTTTTGTGCATGCTACATTACACTAGCTAACTAAGACATACTAAGCAGTGTTGTTAAATTAAAGAATGTTGGGTGCACTGAAAAAAAATATACTGTTTACCTTTTTTTCAACAGTAAAACTTACAGTACAGGGCTATTCACTGTATACCTGTAAACTCTACCTCTTCACAACACAACTGATGTCTCAAACTCATTAAGAGGGCCAGAAATTCAAGAAATGAACTCTTGACAAGGCACAGCTGTTAACGAAAAGCCATTCCAGGTGACTACCTTATAAAGCTGACTGAGAAAATGCCAAGATGTGCAAAGCTGTCAACTAAGCAAGAGGTGCCTCCTTTGAATAATTGAAAATATAAAACATTGTGTTTTGTTTAACATTTTTTTTGTTCATTAAATTAATTTCATATGTATTTCTTCATAGTCTGGATGACTTTAGTATTAATCTACAATGCAGAGCATTTTAAAATAATGAAAAACCACTGAATTAATGGTGTGTCCAAACTTTTGACTGGTAAGTCGCTCTGGATAAAGAGCCATAAATGTAAATGTAATGTAATGTTTCATTTTGACAGTTTATCATTGTATTAAAAAAAATTATTTGGCAGATATGTTTTAGAAATACTTCTGACAGTTAATTTAAACTTGGGCTTTTGTAACATAAAATTAAAAGTTTTTCTTTCTTTTATATGTAAAATGATCTTAGATTTATGGTATTTTTTATAACAAAAGTAATAGCTAAGCTGTGGGCTTGTGGTTAAGGTAACAGCTTTGAGCAGAAGATTGCAGGTTTGATGACCAGAAACCATATGACATGTCTGAAGCACTACAGAGCAAAGTATTTGACCCCCAACTGCCTCCAGGCTTTCTTTTTTTCCTTTTTTAAAAATGATTTTTCCTTTTTTAATTGTAGATATTAACTATAGTAAAGATAATTACTGTTTTTACAGACATTTACTGGTACCCCTGCTGCCAGAAAATGACCTTTTTTTTTACACTTTTATAGTGTGGTTCAACCAGTTTTAAACAAGTAAATGGTACGACATTTCTCTCATAATATAATATATAATTATAAACCTGTCTACACCGAGAGCAACAACAAAAACAACCAAGAAGTATTAATTATACTAAACTTTAAGTTTGAGTCTGGAGTCGGTTGAGTTGGCTGTCTGAGACGACACATTCTAACATCTCTGTAAAATTAAGAGGATTTTTTTTAAGCATGAAAGCAAATCTCATGATAAGAGATTTTCATGTAAAACAAATGCCAAAATAACATTTTCCTGCTGTATCTTCCATTAAAAGCAGTAATGTACTGGAAAGTTCATGAGTATTTGGCATGCTCCACAATGCATTGCTTAATACTGTAAAATGCTGTAAAACAGAATTACAGCACCTTGCTGTTAAAACTTTTCTGCACATTTACAACATTTTTTAAAAAGGTGAATAAGGCCAGAATGTTTCAACATAAAATGTTAAGCATAATGTGCCTTTATGATGTTTCTTAAAGGACATGTAACTAAAACTGCATTTCTGAAGCACAGAGAAAAATGCATTCCTGATTGATAAAATATGCATGTGGTACATATGACAGGTCATGCTACTCAGCCAGTTTATTTTCCAAACGATACATTCATTAAGACTGAGAAATGAAATAATAAACTAAAAACATTCATTCATCCATTCATCTTCAGTCAAAGCTGTATTCTGGTCAGATTCACACTGGTTCTGGAGCCTATCCCAGGAAACACTAATTTGGAATACACTCAGGAAGCCATGCACACACCCAATCACACTCATTCCCACCTATGAACAATTTGGGGTATTTTTTCCAATTTACCTCCTGGCATGTCTTTGGGAGGCTGGAGGAAACCAGAGAATGCAGATGAATCTTACATGAACAAAAGCAGAAAATACAAAACACCACACAGATGGTAATCATGCTCAGGATTGTATTAGAGACCCTGCAGCTGTGAGGCAGAGGTCTTACCTGCTGTGTCACCATGCTGAAAACAGCATAATGAAAATTTAAAGAGTCCATTTTTAGTGAAGCACCAGTCACACTAAATGGCAATAAAATCTGCTGCATCCACCTCCTCTGATTTCCCGTGGAGTTAATTTATATGAAGTTTATCTACCAATCTAGGCAGTATGTGACAACAGACAATGAGCGTGAGCCTGGGATCATATCTTTCTGAAAGACTCAACATGGAGAAACTGCTTAATATTACTCTTCTGCTACGGTAAGAAGCTTTTTCTGCTTCTGAGTCAACATAATTAGGACTGGCCTGAATAATTTGGATACTTGAGCATTTGGTCATTATGTTGGTGTTCAGTTCTACATTTAGTATAGAGGTGATTTATAGTTTCCTTTTTACTCGCTATATAAGTGTACCATATAGGCAATGAAATAATGTTTTCTCCATCCTAGGTAGGGCAGTATGTATTCAAATTGCAAGACCCAAATCTTCTTCTACTTTTTAACAACTAGCGGTCATAAACAAAGTCAGATATGTGAATCTCAAAATCCCTGAATTACGGTCAATCTAAAACAAACTATGTGATACTAAAATTTTACATCAAATATCCAATTGTGTTATTGCTTAAAAAAACTTCGTTTTTAACAGCTACTGAAATGGTTAAGACTGCAGACTACTTGAAAGTTTCATAAACATTGTGACTAAAAGGTAATTAACTTTTATTTGTGCAATAATAATAAAACCAATAACTATTGGTGTTACTGAATATGCAGCTAGGACTACAGCTCAACTGCATCATCAACAGTATCCACTTGTAATACATCAATCCTGTCTATTGGATGTACTTTGAACTACAATAATGAAGAATGTATGGCTAATTAAGCAGTATCACATTACAGGGAGTGCTGTTAAACTGAATAACAGTATAAGGCCACACACCGTGCTGATATTCAGTATAACAGCATGACCTCAAGTGTGACATTGCTTTTATACAACACTTCTAAAAGCCACTGATTAGTTAACAGTAATAAGTGACAACAGATTATGGTGTTCTTGTTTATTTAATCATTTATTTGGCTCCACCTACACAATAACGTCTGCAACAGGAGTGGGACTAGACTGTTGCCAAGCAACACAAACATTATCCTGCACAATAGATTGCTGCTTTGTGTGGGTCTACATGTTATCGCATAAATAAATAAACAAACAAACAAATAAATAAATAATAAAATGTATAAGTCAAATGTAATAAATTTGCCTCCACAAATTGTTATTTGTGGAAATATGTTCATCTCTGTGGTGTAAAATTGATTACAATCTAATAGAGATAATGATAATCTAGCCAAATGAACAGTTAATAGAGCCGTCTGTAAAGCGGAGTGATACACGTATAAGTCCCCGTGCTGTTATACTCTAATATCAGCACCCATGGAATGCCTCTTGTCCAATCACATTACTTGGTCAGAACTAACTGTTCTATAACTGTACATAATAAATATTGTTTTTACACGTGGTTTTGAGAACAAGTAATGAGATACCAAATCAGAAACAACAACAATTAATTAATTATGATTAATTTGATTTTTTTTTTTAATTAATGTGTATAATTGTATTTTTGAGAGTATGAAAAATGGACAAGTTAATCATTGTCACTGTGGAGGGGGGGGGGAATGGTCTCAATGACTCCCTCTAAAATTGCCGTTCTATTCAGAGACTGGTTCATCAAGTAGAATTGCTTACAATTACACTTACAACTGAGTAAGTGAAAGGTGGACTTAAGTCTGGTCTTGAGACCAACACCACAGGTGTCCGCTTATTTTTGGCTATACCACGCATGTAGACTTAATGAATTGGATACGTGTGCACACAGTTCCCGGAAGGAACTCCTCCTGCAAGTATATTTGTTGTCTTTAAAGCTAAATAAAATCTAAATAAACTCCTTCCACCGAGGCATCGTGAGTTCCGATGGGACTGGTGCTGTGAGAAAGAGCAAATCAATAGAAGAAAATGCAGTATGAATAAAAAGAGTATCATTTCGGGAACATGCACAAATTCCACAGAGACACGCCCATCTGGTCCAAATGCATATGAATTTGACAAAACAACCTGTTAATAACTATGTGGGAACCTCAAAATACTAAAATGTAGATAATTATTATTTACAGTAGACTTTCTGTCGATTATTAGATGCACGTGTGTACAAGAGCCCCCATGAAGTTGTGAGCTGGATATGGAGTCTTCGGCAAACATGTTATTAGTGGACACTTTGATGGCATTGCATTTTTATTTTTTGGTGGGGGGGGGGTTGAGCTCATTATGTTATTTCATTCCAAAACAGACCAAATGCAATTTTATTAATTTCCTAGTCTGTCTTCCAGGGTTTGATTCATTTCTTGTTTAAAAGCGTATTATTTATTTGTTTGGAAAGGAAACTTGGCTCACCTGAATTTATAAATCAAGAATTAATTAAATCCGATTTCTGAATTCTTGCCTTATGAATAAAATGAACACAGATGTAGACAAATAATAGGAAGAAATAGAGTTTGCATAACTGCCTACAGATGAAGATGGAAAATGGTTCCATTTATGGCTGTAGGCAGCAAAAAAAAGAGCTCTAACTCAGACAAAAGCAGCTCTAACCCAGTGTCACTGAAATATATTTTTCTCCTTCCATTTACTTCTTTCCTCAGATCTTCCCCACTATCTTCGATAGTCTGCTGAACGCTTTCCTTTTATTTGCATAAATTAGCGGGGTTTCATAGACATTATACAGTATGCACTGTATATATGAGGATAAACTGGGACATTCCATATGTATATGAAATGTAAATAAGGGACTAGTGGGTGGGAACCTGTGTTCATGCAGCTGAAATTGATCCAGCATGCAGATCATGGCTCTATCTGGTGTTATTTCATGAGTCTAACACAGACTTGTTTGTATGTCATTTTGTGCACTGATGTCTGTGCTTCTTTCTATGCAACTTTGCTGAATAGGGTCATTGTGTATTATACAGCAATAATACTGAAGAAAAACGCATGGGCCCAAAACTGAGTAAACCTAAAAACTCTATACCACAATATTAACACCGAATGACAATGGATAGAGAGCACAACTGGACATCATGCTATGTTATTCTTATTGTCCTAATTAAAATAATTAGCTCAGGTATATTATATCAAACTGAACATATACTGAGAAAATCAAGCTAGTCATTTTGATAATTACACTGTAACTGTAGTGTTGAGAGCACTGACTGTACAGTTCTACCCCATAGCACGATACTGAAACCACTGATGCAGAAAGTGCAAAAAGCAACAGCGGGCCTTTGTTATGTAAGAGTGCATAAATAATGCCATGTGCCTTATTTATAGAAAAACAAGCAACCTGTAGAAATAAAAATGAACACAGCACACAATCAGATACTTTGACTTATGTGATTGTAAACCAGGGTTAGGGTTAGGGTTAGGGTTGTAGCCTAATGCAGATTTTGATTTACACTTGAATTGAAATAAACCTAAATGAAGGAAGTACTGTAGCTTTCTAGGTACCTCCACTTTTTGCATCCCTGGCACACATTTAATGTCTTTCTGATCAGCATGTGTGAAAATAGATCTTAAATGCGCATCTTTTTAGTGCAAAAACCAGCAACCTACAGTACAGTGGAAAGGTATTATACATGAATCATTTATACTGTAATGGAAATAAACAAAATTTGATTAAATGCGGCTTCCTTTGCTTACCCAACATTTTCTGACTACTTACGCATCCCATTTTACGGTACATAAAGTGTGAGAGTCATTACAGCTGTACAAAGGTTTAGTGCTCAGTGCTCAAGCTCTGTTAATCAGACACAAATGCAACATTCATACGGTGCTTGATTCATTCATCATTAATGTATAAAAAAGGGAGGGTGATTTACATAGAATACATGCTACTGTAGTTGTATGGTACAGTACTTCACTGTAGCGTAGATGATGGTCAAACCCTTGCACAAAATGCCACACTGTCCTGATAAAAGTCTTTTTGTTTTCTATAGGAATAACTTGCGTTATGTAAGGACCACCACCAGGGTGGTATTGACGTCACACAAGCTGATTATTCAACAATAACAGCACGCATCCATGTGTTCCGTTCCTCTTATACCACAGAAATTTGCTAATGATTTAATTAGTTTAATAAGTTTAACCCAACTGTATACATTTACATTTAACGCTGTGGAACATCTATGAGACCATTAGTTCCTGTGATCACCTGCATTACAGAAGTATAAACAATTGTTCCTTCCCCATCTTCTCTGTCTTTCTCTCACTAGATGTTAATAAGAAAAATAGACGCAGTTTGTCGTGTTACCGGGAAGCTGAAAATCATAAATTCCTCTCTCCAGAAGATTCTTCTGTGGCAGAAACCTTTACAGAAAGGTTCATCCTATAAAGAATTACATTACATTATTATAGATCAGCCTTAGATGATGGGGAGTGGTTACTATACAAGTCCCTGTGAATGAGCTGTTACTATAGAAACAACACCTATTCAAAGGAGTGTGCTTATATAAACCACAAATCATTTAAAATGTAAAAATCTGTCTGTTATAGAAAATTCATGAACACCTTCTGAGTCAAGAATTCAAAAGCTCTGTGGTATAAAGGGGCATCAATTCATCATCGAGTAAGAGCTAGAGTAGGTTAAGAATATAATAAATACACATATTGTTCTATACAAAATTGAAAATTCAAAATACATACACATATTTTTGCTTGTGAGATTGAAAATTGTGATCTAAATTCTAAAAAATTATAATTTCTTTTTTTTAATCAAGTGTTGCAGCCTTACTCTCTCAAAATTGGCAGCTTTGTTCTAAGCTAAATGACTCTTTGGAGTGTGTTGCTGTGGTTAGAAAGGACCACAGGCCACGCTCTGTTTCAGCTGAGACAGAGCCCTGCTGTGGCTGGCACCATGCTCTGGGCAACAGCACACTCAGAGATGATATAATACACTGGAAAGTTACATGAACAAATGAAGGCAGAGAGGAGGATCCTCATCCTCCACAAAGTACTACAGAGTAGTATGATATGTGAATGAGTGAGTGGGTGGGTGAGTGAATGATGTGTGAATGAATGAGTGAGTAAGTGGGTGGGTGTGTGAATGAGTGAATGAGTGAGTGAGTAAATGATGTGTGAATGAGTGCGTGGGTGGCTGAGTGAATGAGTGAGTGAGTGGGTGGGTGAGTGAATGATGTGTGAATGAGCGAGTGAATGAGTGAGTGAATGAGCAAGTGAGTGAGTGAATGAGTGAATGAATGAGTGAATGAGTGAGTGAGTGAATGAGCAAGTGAGTGAGTGAGTGAGTGAGTGAGTGAGCGAGTGAGTAAATGAGTGAGTGAATGAGTGAGTGAATGAGCAAGCAAGTGAGTGAGTGAGTGAATGAGCGAGTGAGCGAGTGAGTGAGTGAGTGAGAGAATGAGTGAGCGAGTGAGTGAATGAGTGAATGATGTGTGAATGAGTGAGTGAATGAGCGAGTGAGTGAATGAGTGAGTGAGTGAATGATGTGTGAATGAGTGAGTGAGTGAGTGTGAGTGAGTGTGTGAATGAGTGAGTGAGTGATGTGTGAATGAGTGAGTAAGTGAGTGAGTAAGTGAGTGAATGAGTGAGTGAATGAGTAAGTGAATGAGTGAGTGAATGAGTGAGGGAATGAGTGAGTGAATGAGTGAGTGAATGAGTGAGTGAATGAATGAGTGAGCGAGTGAGAGTGAGTGAGCGAATGAGTGAGTGAACGAATGATGTGTGAATGAGTGAGTGAGTGAGTGAGCGAGTGAATGAGTGAATGAGTGAGTGAGTGAATGAGTGAGTGAGCGAGTGAGTGAATGAGTGAGTGAGGGAATGATGTGTGAATGAGTGAGTGAGTGAGTGAATGAGTGAGCGAGCGAGTGAGTGAGTGAATGATGTGTGAATGAGTGAATGAGTGAGTGAATGAGTGAGTACGTTTTGGTGGGGACCAAATTTCTGCCTAAGGATGCAGGATCTTTACACACACGGGAAACTGTCTTTTTGTTTGTTTTTTTCCCCAACAGAAAATTTCAGCTATTTTTAAACTTTAAAATAGCCACAAAGCGGACACTGGGGTTAGGGTTAGGGTTAGATTTGATCACAACAATCAATAGCTGCATTAAGGATTACATCAATGTAAGAATGCAATGTGTGTGTGTGTTCAAGAGTGTAAGTGACAGTGGGTGGGAGAGGGGGTGAGAGAGTCTGTTTGTGTAAGACTGTAACTGATTGCGTGCGCGTGTAAGAGTGTGAAAATGACTCGGTCTGCGCGCGCGTGTGTGTCTGATAGAGAGAGAGAGAGAGAGAGAGAGAGAGAGAGAGAGAGAGAGAGAGAGAGATGGGCTCTGGATAGATTGTGTGTGTGTGTGTGTGTGTGTGTGAGAGAGAGAGAGAGAGAGAGAGAGAGAGAGCCTATGGAACACTACACTATGTAAGCATAGCATAATATATATATATATATATATATATATGTGTGTGTGTGTGTGTGTGTGTGTGTGTGTGTAGTGTATTGTGCCAATATGATACACCTGATTTCTCCATAGAGTACTTATGCAATCACACAAGTCTCCGATTCCATCCCCCGTTTATCTGTTTATCTTCTGACAGTAACGCTTCACGGTAACGACATGCACTTTTATATAAGCTCACATTCTGTATGTTTGTCGACTCTTAAACAGCAGAAACAGTAGACAAGCACGAGCTCGATTCTCATCCCTCGCTTTCCCCGGCAGAAACGTGAAGAGATGTCAGGACTTACTTTAAGACGGCGCTGTCCCCCTGTCTCACCGTGATGTTGTCCTTTAAATAAGAGTCTCCGCTCCGCGCCGGCACTCCTGCAGGCACAAGGAAGAGCAGTCTCAGAGCCAGCACCGCCAGGCACCTCCATGGCGCAACCACATAACCACATAAGCCCATGTTTGTTCTGTTTGTTTGTTTGTTTTTCCTCGCACAAAACTTCCTCAACTAAACCAAAATAATGTCCGATATCAGCGGCTTGTCCCGCCTTCAAATGTCCAGCCACAGCGGTTTTTATTCCAAACCAAACAATGTCCTGTTGGATATTCCTTGAAAACTTGGAGCCCGACGCCTTCGCCTGTGAGGTGGATATGAAGGAATGGCGCAGAGCTTCACCAAACGCGCGTTCACTCAGCCCGAGCCTCTGAAAGCACTGCGCTGCAAATTCCGTCTTTAACAAACTGCAAAGCGCATCGCTCGAGTCTGTTTTAAAGAAGCACAGCGCAGGCTGATATTCCTGAGAAGCCACGAACAGAGCAGAGCTTCTTCCCCGTGCTTAGGTCAGCCGGAGACTGAGGCAGAGCATCAGCTGCAGCTCGCGGATCTGGACTGGAGCGGAACTGGAGCGCTGAGTGAGCGCACGAGGGAAACGACTGTGCGATTCCCCCACCCGATTCCTCTCTTCTGTTTTTTTTTCCTTCGTGCAGCAGCAGCAGCAGCGGGAAAGAAATCTGCTGAGATCAAGCCACGCTAAAGCACGCCATCACAACACTAAGCGCGCTTCACGCACCCGATCATAACCACGTGGAAGATTACATCTTCCAGGCGTACTTGGTAAATATATTCCGCTCATGTCTAGCCCTGAATGGTTTATGTCTTTTTTATGAGCCCAGCAGAGCGCAGTTAATAGACAATTCATAAAGTCTTATGTAACAGCAGTTCAAAAGTGTTCTCCCAGGACGCACGGGAATAAATCTCTCTCACAGCGTCGTCTTTGGTCGGGGAGATCGAGGTCACTAAAACACTAAATGACTTTTTTTTAATGCATGAGGGTATTAATGGCATGGCACATTCATAGTTATAGTATTAGAACCAATATATTAATATGTATCATATAATCATCAGTAGATTATTTTTTATAACTGTGTAATTAAGCAAGGAGTAAATACATTTACTTTTTGCACTTTATTCAGGTAAGGTTTTCTGATGTTTCTGACAATACCCTACCCAATACACTGAATGATTAAATAAATAATAAAAGAATATTACAAGGAATACTACAGACACCTCTGTGGCGTTATGATCCTCTTGCTCATCCACACCTACACGCTTCTACCTGTGACTTTGGGCACGAAGAAGACGGTAGTTAAGAGTATATAGGCTATAAATATAGTATAGAGAATAGTAGAAATACAAAGAAATACTAGATGACACAGATAGAAGGGTGGGACTGAGAACAAAAAGGCGTAAATACAAATCCAGGCTACAAGTTAGGCTACTGCTACTTGAGCATCGTGGATTCTAACTTGCATGAACCTCAGGCAGACAAAGGATCAATGAGTCAGGCAGACTAAAATAACATATTCAGCTAAACAACCCCTCTGCCCCTGCACCCTCACTGCTACTAGGGGATGGAGAGGGGGGGTGTGAATGTTAACAAAGGTGATGTATTTTGTTCATTTTGCTAACAAAGAGGTTGGCACCGATCCCCC
>JAOVYV010000008.1:6862971-6884236 GCA_025674545.1 Hassar affinis
AGTGTTGCCCGTTTCTTTGTGTTTCTTCAAAACAGCTTGAACAGTACATCTTGAAACCCCAGTCTGCTTTGAAATCTGTGTCTGGTAGAGCCCTTAATGATGCAGTATAACTACCTTGTGTCGTGTTGCTGTGCTCAGTCTTGCCATGGTGTAGCTCTGTGACATGAAACTGTCTTCCACAGCTTCACCTTGGTAGCAGAATTTGGCTGTTCCTCACCCAGTTTTTAGCCTCCTACACAGCTGTTTATGTTTCAGTTAATGACTGAGTTTCAACCTACATGTGAAATTGATGATCATTAGCAACTGTTTGCTATTATTGGTTGATCATACACTGGACTATAATCCTACAAAATCCTTGACTTTGTGCAAGTGTACTTTTAAGAATTGATGCTGGTTTGAAGGCAAAGGATTTATTGATTGGATTTAGATTTTTCTTTTGTTCACTCACTTTGCATTTCGTAAATTGATAAAAAATGAACTATCACTTCCAATTTGGAAGACGTTTTCTTAGTTTACAGCATTTTTTCATACCTAATACCTTTTCATGCCTAAAAACTTTTACACAGTACTGTATGTCAATAAAAGTAAAAAAAAGAAACTTCATAAGTTTTACTTCAGTATACAATAGAAACATCTGACAAAAAGAACTAAAAACCCTGAAAACCAATTTTTTTTTTTGTGTCAGTCTCAAAATTTTTTGGCCACTACTGCATATACTAAACTATACTATACTATACTATACTATACTATACTATGCTATACTATACTATACTGTATATAGGAAGTACAATAGTACCTGTTTATTAGTTAACTGACATTTTGATAGTCTCTTAGTGCTACGACTAACTCATAATTCATTTAAGGTGATTCTCTAAAATATATTCATTGTGATTCTCTAGCTACAATCCCCATCATTACTTTCATTCACAAGTGAGCTCTACTTAAATTTTTGCAAGCTAACTGGCACCCGGTTTATTTATCCACCACGCTGTTTTTAGAGTGCACTGATTTATATGAAGACTTGCCAGATAGCCATTAACATCACAGCAACAAAATGCTGGAGTATTGAAATGTGATAGTGATTGCTAAGCATTCATATGTGCAATTGAATGTCACTTTTTTATATCCTGTCCATCAAAGCAATGCCTTTCTCAAGGCTACACGCAGCTTTAGGGCTTCATAGCACCCAGACTGCTCCATCGTACTCTGCTGCAGCATGGCAGTACAGCATTTTTACAGCATTTTACACACTTTAAAATACCTGAGATGTTTTTACCTCCATATCAATTATGAATGTTTCTGAAAATAACTATGAGGATGTGCCTGATGGCAAATGTTTATCCATGTGCATGATGGGGTGATGTGGCAGGAACTAAACTCACCTTTCACTTCAGTTTTTTGCTTTTCCCTCACACTTTAATTTCACCTTAATAATCACATGTGAAAATGTTCTAAATATAATTCTTGCCATTTAAACAGGATGACGATTCTCATATCTACTCAAAAAAAGCTTGACAAAAATATATAATTTGTAATATTAGAAAAATGCAAAATGAGCCATTTTGATCTAAAAAGTGTGTAATGATTAACATGGCTGAATAATCTCTGGCTAACTGTGCTAGAGACCTCTGGGAATGCACCACTACGGCACACAGCTGGCTGGATCACTGGAGACCGCAAGCAAGTCCAGCAGTACCATCTCCACAAATAACACCCGTCAAAGTGACATGTCTACTCAGTGAGCTGGAAGAGAGGAGGCCCTGGGCTACACAAAAAAAAGAAAAAAATAAAGAAAACAGATGCCATACACCATTATATAAGACTGAATGTGATAAACAGTTAGCTTTTTCAGATATTTCAAATATACTTGATAGTGAATTTAGTTTAAAATGAACCTACAATGAGCAAATACACACCATTTCACATTTAGACCTTTCTACCAATTTTGCCAAGTGCTCAGTGATTTTTTTTTATTATTATTTCTTACATTTACATTTATGGCATTTGGTAGACACTCTTATCCAAAGTGACTTACATTTATCTCATTTAGACAACTGAGCAGTTGAGAATTAAGTGCCTTGCTCAGGGGCCTAACAGGCAGTCTGGTTGTGTTGGGATTTGAACTCATGACCTTCCGATCAGTAGTTCAACATCTTGGATTTTCGTATTTTTTTGTATGAGCATTTCAGGGGTGTACTTAGGACAGCAGACTCTGGATGAACGTGACCAGCGTCAGCTGGCAAGAATCGTTTCATGCGTTAGGCATGCATCACTGCCTCAATGTGCAATGTTTCCTCCAAGAGCCCATGGGGGACCTACCAAGTATTAATTAGTATACCATTTTTCTTCTGGTACTTTGGGACATGTTAAGGAAAATAATATACAAAATGTGAAAATAATGGTGTGATGTTCCCATTATCCCCACAGAGTTGATTATTTTTCTATAACAATGCATATAATTTCCATTCATTAAATATCATGGAATGTCCATAAAGCAATTTATCTGATCACTTCTGTTAAAGCAGCTATAAGCAACTATTTCCTCACTAGCCTTTATTATATTCAACAAGATAAAAATAAAGTGGAGAAAACACACAACACAACCTCCTGACACTGACACTGCGTCATACCATATGTGCTCTTTTGCACCCCCTCAGTCTTCCAATATCTCATTAATGATGTCTTAAGGGAAATGTTGGAAAATCTGTAAATTGCATACATTGACAGAGAGATCACCCACACACCACTGCAACAAGTTCCTGCATGCCCAGTGGACCAAACTTTTGTGCCACTGAACTTGAGAAGCATGCTCATTAGATGGGCACACGTGATCCAAGCCAGAAGATATCCCAGCACACAGAAGATACATCACCTGTCAAAGGTGAAATACTGGTGGATTAACATCATTAGCTACATCCACAGATTTATCTTTTCATGCACTGCTTGTGCCCAGGCAAAAGTACCATGCACTCTCCCAGCAGGTAAACTCATATTTTTATCCACAACACAGTGAACCTGGTCCCACATCGCCATAGATATAATCACAGACCTCCCTAAGTCAGGTGGCACCACTGGTTATGGTTGTAATAAACCAATTCTCAAAATCTCTACATCTTGTCCATTTGCCTGGCCTACGCACCTTCTTCGAAACCACGGAACTTATCTGTATACTGTATATTTTTGTTACTTTAGGATTCCCAAAGACATTGTGAGGGATCATGGCAGAAAATTCACTGCCCGGGTCTCGGCTAGCTTTATGGAGAAGTTGGAAGTCTCAGTAAGCCTAATGCCTTGTTGCCTTCTCCCGGCTAGTGCACAAGTGTAACAGGCTAACTACGAAATCAGCTATTTTCTGAGGACTTTCTGCTTAGAGGATTGGGCTCAGTTTCTCCCAGGGGTTGAATATACCCAGAATTCACTGCAACACAACCTTTATAATGCTTTCTTACCAGCCACCCCTATTTCCCGGGCGGCATAGTGGCTAGCATTCACAACAAGAAGGTACTGTGTTCAATCCCAGATGGGACTGGATCCTTTCTTTATGGAGTCTGCATGTCCTCCCTTTAGTTGCAAGGGTTTACTCTGGGTACTCTGGTTTCCTCCCACAGTCCAAAGACATACAAATTAGGTGAACCGGAGAGACAAATTTGCCCCTGATTGTGTTTGAAGTTGAACTTGAAGGTGTACTGATGAAAAACGTGTGTATAGACGTAACCTTTTGTCTGTTATGAATAGCCACTGATGCTGATATGTTAAAAAACTATTAATCAAAACAAACAAACCCCTATTTCTCTGGAATGCTAACCCCACAGTCCCCCTCACAGTGACAAATGGTTTAGGAGAGAGCAAGTATGGGAGAATACACAGAAGAACAAGGAATTTGCTGACTGACTTTGAGAAGAAACCCCACAGCTTCAACCTGATGACCAGATGAGTCTGGTTAGCAAAGACACCGGAAACACTCAAGGTTGCAAAAAGCTCAAGGCCAGGAACATTGACCCATAAAAGGTTCTACACTGTATGAACAATGTAACAGGCTGAATCTGCCATGCCGTGGTCAACTAGCACCCTCCTTCTACATATCTTGTCTCAAGCCCATCCACCTGGACAGCTGGACCACTAGCATCCAAAGTTCAACCCATACCTTTTGACATAGAAGGACAATTCCTTTACCTGGTTTTGGTTCTTGTTTTTGTTCTTGCCTCATTGCTAAGTTTTTGTATTTTGGATTTGGCTATGTCAATTTTTACTGTTTGCTAAAAGCCAGACTATCTGCCTGTTCCAGTTTATGGGTTTTGCATCACATTTTGGAATTGATTGTCAGTGTCTTACTAATAAAAAAGCTAACCTGCAACTGCATCTGTCTCAGACATCATTGTAAAATGACACGAAGACTTCTCAAATAGCTCAAACTGAATTTGTTTTTTTTTCATTCATCATTATATAGAAAGAATGAGACAAACAACAACAGTTTCACAGTGGACTCAGATATTTGGACCCTACTGACCAGACCTTATATTTTCTTTTCAGCAGCCCTGCCAGGAACAGAAATGCCTAACACTTCACTCATGTCGCCTACAGCTTGAACAAATCCATGTGCCAAAATGTGTTTGTCATAAATCTGGCTGTAGCTTTTAGCAAATATATTTGGATGCATTCTGTCCATAATATACACTATTTAGTAGCCGTTATGTTTATTCACCACTTACAGCTTCACATAAAAGACTAATTAATACCTAACAGTAAAAAAAATGTATTATGAAATGTACTTTTAAGGATGTTATTAACTTTACATCTTGCACTGAAAAAGCTCATTGTGTCACAGTGTACAAAACTGTGTACTGCAGCAGCTTTTAAAATTCTGAATTTTCTCAACATGGGTACATGCAGTCCATGGATTCATAACCTGTTCCATTTCTTTCTCTTTGTTTCATTTCTTGGTTTAATGTACTAATGATGTTCTCTCTGCTTGGAATGCTTGTTATAGTCCTAATACATTCCATGGTTTCCTAATTCTATATAATTTGACTTTCTGCTTTCTTGGACTCATGCATATTGCCTGACTGGTGAGATTATGCAAGGGTGAATTATGAATAAATTTACTATGCAAGCTGGCAAAGAATCCCTTACATTAGGGCTGCGTGTTATTGTGCAACGGACTTGGCCTCTGGATATGCTCATACCGAGGGAGAAAATTCGAGGAAGTGTGAGTATATACTAAAGCATGGTACAAATCATTTTATAGTACTGTCAGTGCTGCTTTTAACTAAATGAGCTCCTGATGTTGCCATTTAGACATTTAAATATGAATTTTGGATCTCATGATTTGTTCCCTGTGATAATACTCAGAAGTGTCTTCTAGAAATTAATACCAGGCTGCTATTGCTGGTTAAATAAGCCTATATTATATAGAGATTTATTCAAATATAAAGGGCAGTGTTATTCAAGAATGAACAAAGATCTCTCATGAAAGAAAGGCTTCTTTTTGCTATATCAAAATCTATTTTTCATGTGCAGATAACTTAGGAAGGAATAATGGAAATAACAGTGTCCATATGGAAAGGTAAATTAGAATAGAGCTAATTATCTTCCTCTCTCTCAGCCCACCCTTTCTTACCGTCCCACCCCCCCATCCCCGTCTCTCTCACTCACACACACACACACACACACACACACACACACGCACACACACACGCACACACACACATCCATGCCACCTGTGTCCAATTTCAAATGGCAGTGATGATTAATCTTCATTCTCTGCAGCCATATCAAAGGAGTCTGAGGTGATATAGCAGAGGATTAGCCATGGCCATGTGAGATCTCTTTAATACAGTGAAAGCTTATGGTAAATGATGTTCTTTGGAGTGTCCCTGAGAAGAAACTGTTCCTGAGAGAGCTGTGAAATAAAACAACTAAAATAACAACTAGATGAAATAATACTTGGTTGCACTATTAATTACTGAGATGAACACCATGCAAAAAAAAAGAACCCGCAAGAAATGCTAAGAGACATTAGCTATCCTCTCTTGCTTTTATTTTTATTCTCCTTCCTCTCTCTTCTCTAAACCCATTTCTTGTCTCTACCCTGACAGCTCTTGCCATTTGCAGAACTGAAGGATCCCTATGAGCTGTGGGAGTGGCCCGGCTGTTGATGTGATCTGTCGCTCAATATGTTTACTACAGATTCAGCTCTAACCTCAGATCAGGCATCTCTGTCTAGAAGACTCACACTCAAGATGGCGATATGCTGCAGTCTGATGAAAACAGCTCAAGGTCATCCGGATTCACTGTTGTTTCGACAGGCGTGGAAAAAAGGCTTTCAAAATTCAGGCAGCTTTAATCTCGCAATGCCTTAAATTCCTAAAACGACAAAAGAATATTTTTTTTAATTGTCACTCAAACAACATTTAAACTGTGCTCATGCACATTCTCTGGTACCAATGTGAAGAGATCAGGAAACTTTCCAAGGTTAAAAGAAAAAAAAAACCAATTAGGTGTTCATTTCATCTGTTACTTTAAATAGACATGAGACATATACAGCCAGCGATTATGTATATTTTCTTATTTTCCACACAGTTGTACCACTAAATGAACAGCTCATTTAGCTGCAGCAAATTACTGACTAAATGATGACTGTTCACCAGACAGCAGGCATCTTGCACACCCTCTCCTTCTCCTCATTTCTTCCCCCCCATCTACCTAACTGCTATGGTAGTTTGTTGTTTGCTGAGGCCAACACCTACATGGCTCTGACTGTGCATTAAGCCTTTTTTTTATGGTGGTGATACTGGCACATCACAGCAGCCTTCTCATCAGAAACACAGACGGTCGCTCCAGATAAGTCATGCTCCTCATTGATGATGTCACAAACAGTGTCTCGCTGAGATCATCTGCCTCCTCTCTTCCTCTCCCAGGAGCCTAGCTGAGCATTTTTTTTACAGCTGTGCCTTTTACAGACTTTAATTGCTTGACAATAACAAAGGGCAACGCGGACAGCTGTGGCTGGCTCACTGGGACGAAACGCATATACAGTGTGGCAGAAACGCTGTGCGCCTTAATAAACGCTCAGGAGGTAAAGCATGCTTTCCTCATCTCATCGCTTTGAAAAAAAAAAGCATGCTTTAAAGCAACATTTAAAAGAGATTAAATTGATGTTGCACTTTAAGACATTAACACCGGACACCTTCACCCAAACTGCTGAAACAGCTCATTTGTTTGGGCAGTCCATTAAGCTAAGAGGACGCAGGAGGTGTCCTTTTCTCCTTCCTCCATTAGAGACATACTTCGTATGCTTTAACAGATGTCAAAAAGGATATCAGTGGTACTGTATAAAACAGCACACCATATCCATTGCAGTGAAGTAAGGAACTTCAAATTGGAAGCTAGGGAACTCTAAATCACAATCTGTCTCCACTTTGGGATCTTCAGGACAACCAGAGTTCAGCCAACTCAAACAGACATGTGCCTAATATTTATTCACTGGAGAACATTAAATAGCCAGAGCTCATTATTCACCCAGATAAAGGCTTACTTTCTTTCTATTCTTTATCAGTTGGTCATGGCTCTCACTTACACATGCACAGCACACATCCTCACCAATCACACATGCTAGAACACAACTTGGTATGCTGTAATTGTACAATTGTGAGCATAAAGTGCTTTATTCCTCTTATATCTCCCCAGAACAACTACATAAAACAATTACATAAACATTTATTAATGCTAAATTAAAATGATGAATTATTAATTAATCAAACATCACCATTTTTAACCCTTTATAGTTATTTTAATACATCTACGAGACACGTTTCCATTTAGTTATAACACTTATAAACAGTGGTTTCTTTACCAAACTCTTCTTTCATCTTTTCTTTCTGTCTTGAAGTTTAGAATGCAAATGCAGGTCATGTTATGGAGAAAACACAAAGTCTTGTATTGAAAAAAAACTCAAATACTGACTGTGCTGACACTGGTGAATCCTTCCATTAATATTAAAATAAACATCTCCTTACAGAACGCTTCACCACACTAATGATGGCATGTTTTATATTCTAATAAAAAACATGTTTTAAATGTAACTTAAAGTTATGTGGAGCATTCACCTGACAAGTCCCCATGATCCCTGTTAACCATTAATGATAACATATTTAAACGAGTGCAATACATGAACCTGTAATGTGATGTGACAGCAGCACAATACATGAAATCAGACAGACACGTCAAGTTCTTCAGTTAATGCACACTTCAAACATCAGAATGGGGCAAAATGTGATCTCAGTGTCTGACCAGCTGAGTTGAATATTTCAGAAATTGCTGAGTATCTGGGATTTTGATGGGGTCTCTAGAATTTCAGCAGAATGGTTCAAAAAGCAAAAAAACATAAACCGAGCAGCAGTTCTGTACATGGAAATGCCTTGTGGGTGACAATGGCCGAACTGATTTGAGCTGACTGGAAGGCTACGGTAACTAAAATAACTCATTCTTTACAACCGTGGAAGGCAGAAAAGAATTTCAAAATGCACAACCTTGCAGCAGACGAGCCACAACAGCAAAAAACTTTATTGGGCACCACTCCTGCCACCCAAGAATGGGAATCTGAGGCTATAGTGGGCATAGGCTCACCCAAACTAGTTTGGAAAAATGAAATATTTTTTCATCTTCAGGTGTACCAAACATTATTCAACACCTTTAAGTTATTCAGAATCAAGAATTCAACATGATCATAGTATAGTCATTAATAACTATTCTGTGTTATTATTTTTTTTTTTTTGGACAACTGAGAAGTTGTCCATACAGCAGCAATTTGGCAACACAGAATATTGCAGAATAGTGCTTTAGAATCACAGAATAGTGCTTTATTTTAATGTTTTGATATTCTCCTATCCTAGCTGTTACCCTCTTAATAACTACTGTTTCTGGATATGTATGAAAATCTAAATGTCAATCGTTACTGATAATTTAAGCTTTCTTAAATAAGTCTGCTTTTTTTTGCAACTAACCTAAAATCTCTTTGTATCTGTTTAACAGACAATAATAAAGAGCTTGCACTATAAAACAGAGCTCTGTACTGAATACAGTCAGTCAAGGGCAGCCATTTATTTAAATCATTTTCATGTTGAGACAGAAGATTAAGAGCACTACTGAGGTTTTATCATTCAATTCAATTCAATTCAACTTATTTCTAAAGCTCTTTTAACAATGGTCACTGTCTCAAAGCAGCTTTGCAAAGACATGAAATTAGGATATTGTTTATAGGTTTTGTCCCTAACTGTTATCCCTAATGAGCAAGCCGGGGGTGTTGGTGGCAAGGAAAGACTCCCTTGAGATGATAAGAGGAAGAAACCTTGAGAGGAATCAGACTCAAAAGGGAACCCATCCTCATTTGGATAGTGGAGTAATAAAAAATGCCTTCTGTAACTACATGCTATATAGTAAGGAAAACTGCATTTTAACCAGTAAACTGATCATCGGTTCATGAGAGCTGTAAATAAAGCACTAATAAGCTGCTAAGCCATTTCTGAATAACTACAACAGCCACTAAGCACCCTTATCAGATAATTAATGTCTAACATATGACCAACCCCCCCCCCCGCCCCATATTGACGTGACACCTTTTTCCTCTGTTTACCTAAAAATATAATATCTGCGCAAAATGTATTTTTCAAAATTTTTATTGTCTTGAACACTGTTTATAGAAGGCAATTTCTCTGTCAGGAGAAGATGAGAAGCTTCATATGCTTGTGGCCTGACTCCATGAACCCACAGTGAATTTAGTCATCCTTTCCAGCTGAGTTTTAAATGAAGCTGGTGGTACTCTAATAATTAAACACCAGGAAACAAGGTCAGAGCCACTTGATTAAAACAGACCCACAGCTGCTGACAAAAAGATCTGGCTGTATTTTTAGAAAAAAAAAACCAGCGTTTCCTTGTACAACATCCAAATTGATTTTAGTCTAATATGCTATTAAATGCTTTCGAGACACTTGCATTATAAATGTCTGTAGCCTCAAAACACTCTTCTGGGCATTACATGAATAGCGTGAATGTTAGTGCTTTTGCATACTGTGTACTAGACTATACACTTGACTTTGGCCATATTTTACTGAAGAGAGTATCAGATGTACACTTGACATATAAAATTAAGGGAAGAGAAATAGAGAGAGAAAGAGAGAGTGATGGAAGGTTTTTGGATTTTTTCAGCAGGCCATGCTCAATCAGCATCCCAAGGACAATTAAAGACAGAATTGTATTATGGCCACTGTAGCTAGTGATGGTGGTCATGTACTTTTTGTCAAAGTTTTAATTTCTTTTTCACCAATTTTTGGTGGACGATATCATCCGCTTAGACTTCACCAACCCACATGAAACTTGGTACACTTGTAGCACCATATGTCAGAAATGAAATGCGTCCATAAGTGTGTGTTGCCCTTCTTGCTTGCACCCCATGAAATAGCCCATTTTTTGGCCAATAGCTCAAAAACTGGTTTGCTGAAAATAATGAACTTTGGACAGCAAGCTGGCCTCTAGGAGACATATTACCCTAACTTATTACAATTCATTCATAATGTTCTAATGGGAATAATGTTGAATAAAGAAAAACTCTGTATAATTACCACATTCTTTAGAGGCATTCCAAACTATGCAAATTGTTGTCCATATGAAGTTCTGCAACTGACACATTTCAATGTCAAGAACAGCTTAAGCAACATTTTGAAATTCGGTTTGGTTATTTCAATTCATTCTTCTTCTTTCTCTCACTTTAAATGGCAATCATATTACACACTGTGGTATGTCTAGTTACATGCATTTGGACCATGGCTAAATTCTATGCACACTTATACTGACATTTGGAAGCTAATTGGGTGTGTTATTATTATTATTATTATTATTATTATTATTATTAATTATTATTATTATTATTATTATTATTATTTTACTTTTTATGTGTTTTTAACCTGTGTGCATCCCCCAGGTCAAAGTGACTTGTTCATCACTTTTAATAAAAGAAAAAGTATAAAAATGCTGTTTGTTCCCTTTGAATATTGGTTGCCTTGGCAGATTTTCTTTGACAAACGCATATAAGAAAAAAAAAATGTCTGAATGTTCATCCTCCATCGCCCTACACATCATAAGGTCCTTGGGACAATCTATGCAAAAGTAATAAATGGTTAAAATGAATAGCTTAAAACTGACGTCACTTTTGTGAAGCCATATGTGAAATAAATGTAATCGATTTTTGAAAAAAAATCAGAATCTGTCAAGGCCTCTCTCCAATGACCTCGTCACACAGACATGCAGACACACAAGCGAGTGTGCGACTGTGTGTATGTCAGTGTTTCTGTTCACACAAATGCATGTGCATCTGTAAACACAGTATTAGGTAGGTAGAAACCACTTTTCATCATCACAGGTTGCAGCAGGTAGCAACAAGAGAAAGTGTTGCCAAGATTGTACACCAGACAGCAAACATCTTCTACATGTTCCAAGAGCAACAAGTACATCTGCAATGTACGTGTGGTATGAGTTTGTCCATCATGTGCTGCGTAAGCACATTCTGTGTTATTCAAGGACATACATCAATTATTCTGGTTCATTCTACTATTTACATTTATGGCATTTAGCAGACTTACAAGATTGCTTAATCATTAACTTGGAATATCCAAAGCTAGGGCTGTTAGACCTGAATTCAAGCTACTTTGAGATATGATACTGCTAGAATTTAGCTGTATACTACCTAATAAAAGATACAAGTAAAACAAGTCCCAAAACCCAAGTATTCCTAAACTACACAAAGCCAGTGAAGAATAAGATATAGGGAATACCATAACTGCTGTTAGTGTGGTAACAGCTTTGAGTTAGTGCTCATTCTAGTGCCGTTTGAAGACAGCACTTCGGACACTCAAGGTGAGGTCATTCCACAATCTTGGTGCCAGGACAGAGAAAAGTCTGGATGCTTCCCTCCCATGTGTCCTTGATGATGGTGGGCCAAGAGGAGCTCTGTGTACACATCGGGTTTTGACCACTGCCATCAGGTAGGGAGGGGTTGGACCATTTTTGGCTTTGTAGGCCAGCATCAGGGTTTTATATCTGATGCGAGCTGCTGCAGGAAGCAAGTGAAGGGAGCGCAGACAAATGCTTTAAAAAAATCTGTGTTCAGAATTGTTTGTTTTGAGGCAGAATGAATTAAATCAATTGCAATTTGTCATGTAAAAGTTCAATATACCTTGAACATAAAGTGAAACACTGAAACGGATAACACTCACTGGGAAATGTAATAAAGCAGAGGTAAATTTAAAAGATTAAACAGAATTCTCACCCATATTGTTTGTGACTGAGTAAACCAAAATGATGTATTTTGTTTCATGTCAAGGGTATTTTAAACCACAGATCTGTCCCAGGACAGACAAAAAAAACATATTAAAGCAGGCAAATCTTTGCACAGCCGAATTAGCTGTCAGTGACAGGAACAAGACTAAATATGGATGCCAACCAAAGTGTCAAAACTGTTAACATGGCTTCAACTTCATTACATTCATATGGGAGTTCATATCCTCATTAGTGGAATTCCCATTCATCAAGTTACGCTTGTTGTTCACGTTTCTGAATGGCAAGAAACTATAGTCATAGCTTTCAACATTCTATTTTCCTCAGCAGTGTGAAAAAAAGATGTACAGAGAGGTAAGCCAAGTCAGCATCTCCTATGGGAGGTTTAACCATGTAGAAAACATCTTGGAGCTGTGTGTCTCAGCAGGACTGATTCGCTAGACAGCGTCTCTTATTCCAGCCAAGTGGGGATGACAGTGAAATGCCATACTCTGTAACACACAGCTACTTCTGTCAGCAAATCCCCTGTTAGATTACCTGAAAGCAGGTCCATAATTCTGCTCCCAATACCACCTCGCCTGTGAGCAACTGACATCTGCATTACTGGTGTCAGAACGGGGTATGTTAATTAAAGCAAAGAGGGAGCAAGGGAAGGTGGGAGGTGTCTCACATCACCTGCTCGATTCTATTAGGTGAGATCATTCCAAAACCATGCCCTTCCGATTCCTCTGGGGATTAGACATCCACTGTCATGTTTCATAAGTCTGTTCATGGTGAGAAATTTAGATTTAAATTAAATGTGGAATTCGTGTAGTGAGACAGAGGTGCCTCATGTTAAACAGTGTTAAAAGCTGCAGCAGGTTTAAGGAGAAGCTTGGACAAACTGGCCAGTTCCATCTGAAAGTACTGGAAACGCTAGGCCAATTCTTTTGTTTCTGCTATGCACTGAAGACATTTGGATTTGAGCTCAAAAGATGGATATGAGACTAGACGAGATTAGGTTAGAACTTCAGCTTTCATTTTCTGATATTTACATCTAGATGCGCTGATGCAAAAATAAATCCAAGTAAATGACATTTAATATTTGGTTACACATCCTTTGCTTGCAATACCCGCAGCATTGCCAGCTCACCTAAAAAAAAACTGGGTGGTCTACCGCTAAAAGGTGCACATCTAGCTATAAAGGAAATGAAAGAAGACAGATAAGACACACCAGCTTAATAAAGATGAAGGAATGTGTAAATTATAATAGGCACTGGAAGCTTAATTCTGACAAGACAGAAATACTTGTAGTAGGACTATTGTTGTTTCTCATGTTCTCATTGTTGTTATTATCCTGTTAGTATTCCTATTATGAGATCCCAATGCATATCCTACAGAGTTGAAAAGAGGTAGATCAAACTAGAAAGTATTCACGTAAATCAGAAGTTCTTAATGAAAAAAGAAGATGCTTAAATGAACATTTCTATTGTCTATCGAAACCTACAGTGTAGCAGGTCAGGAGAACAAAGTCAGCATGATGAGATATAGGGGGGAAAGTGGAGAATTAAGAGAAGTAGGAGAGATAAGGAAGGAAAGAGAGGACACAGGTAAGGGGAGAGAAACATATAACATGATGCTAGTACAAGATAGTAAGGATTTTTTATAAGATTAAATGATATGTTTATAAGATAAGGTCTGCTTGTGAAGGTTGCAAAATAAAGCTACACTAGTACTGTCCGTGAATGCAGATAAGCTTAATGTTAAAACAGCATAACTTATGTTAAGGAATTTCATATACTGAAAAATTCAATCCTTAATTCTGAAACCCTTTTATTAATGGTTTTACTAAATTAGACTCCCTTCCTGCCAAAGTAATCTTTTGAAAGCCTTTAGTCATTGTCCTTGCCAAAATCTGTGTCTGCTACATTATTAAAAACAAAGTGACCAAAGTGGCCTAAAGTTTTTTTTTTTGGTGGTGAAAGGTGGTGTTCCCTTTTTTCAAAGTCATGCACAGGTGTTCCAGTAGGCTATGAAGAATTCCTGAGGTAACACTGCTATTTACTTTATATGAAAACTATTTTTGCACAACAGCCAGACTGCCAGACATGATGTCTACTCCACTCCGGGGTCTGAATGAAACAGGCTAAACCAATTTAATTTTTAATAATGCTTTTATATTCTAAGATTAAAGGAAGCCTGTCAGTATAAGTCCTGAAATTTTAGACTGAGGGTTTATCATTGCTCCCAGTACATCACCTCAATCCATCAGTCTTGGTTGAGTATGAAATGTTGAAAGCAGAGAAAACACTAAAACACACAGTGCAGGACTACAAGGCTGTGACAGGAGAACCTGGCTGTAATTCAGCATTTTCTGATTGCTTAACAAATAATGAGAGTCATTACTAAAACAGTGACCTTTAAACCAAAAACCCAGGCATGGAAAAAAAGGCATAAATATCACTGAAATGTTGGTGATTAGCAGGGTTTACTGAGCAGTGTGGCAGAAATGAGTCTCAGTCAGCTACAGTAAATTATGACAGTTATTATAAAAATACCCTAATTTCAGCTACAGTTAACCGAGAAAGCAAGTGAACATCCTGAACCCTGTAAATGTCAGTGAATCTCGAGGGACCTGCCCCATAATAATAGTTCAACGGTTCCAAATCAGTTTCTCGACTCAGCACAAGCTCTGGCTCTGCTGCGAGAACAACACATAATGCTATCTAACTATTGTTTTATTTTTGTTCTGGTCCCAGAGCTGTTTTTTTCCCCAGGTGGTTGTGGTGCTCTGATTATTTACAGCTTATCTGTCTGTACACAAGCGTAGTGCATATCTTCATTTGGTATGCTCTGTCATGTAGAGCTCAGTATTTACATCTGTTGCTGAGAATAAGTAAACAAATCAATGATATTGAGATGAGACAATACCATCCATCCAGACTAAACAAAAAGCAGTGCGATCCCTCAGCTGTATAAGTAGACCAAATAAACCTAAAGTTGATGTAGCTCAAGCTGCAGGGAATTGGACAACTTTCAGTGGCAGATCTGCAAAAGATGCATTTCATACTTCTGACAAATATCGCAAGCTACAGGCCCATACTGCTTTCAGTTCTATGGAAGACTGTAAGCTTGTGCCATGTTAACATTAACTGTAACATTAACTGTAACATTAAATGTAAGATGACAGTACCAAAAATATAACAATAATTTCAATATAAACACAAATCCCATTTCCAGAAAAGGTGGGACACTTTCTAAAAATGCAATAAAAACAAACCTGTAATTTGTTACAGGACAAAGAAAAGATTTTCAGTGTTTTCAATGACGAACTTAATTCTATTGGTTAAATATAAACACATTTAGAAATAGATACCTGCAATACACAGAAAAATTTACCACGTTTACCACTGGGTCACATCACCTTTTTTTTTAAGTTATACTTTTTAACCATTTGGGAATTGAAGCTACTAATTGTTGCAGTTTTGCCAGTTTCACAACAAGACTTGAGCTGCCCAACAGCCCGTGGTCACTGTTGTCTGATACTCCTCTTCATGATGTGCCATATATTTTCAGCAGAAGACAGTCAGTTGTAACTCCTGCAGACTGAGGCCTGGCATTGTCCTGCTGAAATAGACATGAAGTTCATTTTAACGGCAGCATATGTTTCTCCAAAATACCAATCTAAACCTCCGCATCAGTGGTACCTTCACATATATGCAGATCACCAATGCCATCACAAATGCTGTTTTTTTTGCACTTTTCATTGTTAACAGTCCGGATGGTCTTTTTCATCTCTGGATTGTGGAATACGGTGATCGTTTTTCCACAAAACAAGCTGAAACGTGGACTTGTCTGACCACAGAACACATTTCCACTGTCTTTCGGTCCATCTCAGATGATTTCAGAGAACTTCCCAGAGAACTCGCAGCCATTTCTGTGCAAAATAAATATCTGGCTTCCTGTTTGCATAATACAGTTTCAGGTTGCATTTCTTGATGCAGCGGTGTACTGTGTTAAGTGACAATGATTTTGTGAAGTTCTCCCAAGCCCATGTGGCTACTTCCACCAAGGTAGCATGATGGTTTGTAAAACAATACCACCTGAGGGCTCGATGGTCACACAACTTCAGCAGTGGGTTTTCACGCTTGGACTTCACACAACAAGATTTCCCCTGACTCCCTGAATCTTTTCATGATATTATGAACTATCCTTGCTTGAAAATTCTAAGCGTGTAGTGATTGCTACATCTTCATAGCCTCACCAGTCTACCAATTATACTTCTAATTGTGTAACCTTCGTCAACAGTGTTATTTGTATAAGCTTTTTAGTCTCATTTTTCCTCTGTCCCAAATTTTTTTTTAGTGTGCTACAGGTATCACATTCTGTTTTTTTTTTTTTTTTTTTATATATTTACACAATACAATTGGGTTTGTACAAAAATGTTTTCTTTGTACTTTTATCAGTTAAATCAAGTGATTTAACAGTTAAAAGGGGTTTAGGTTTTTCTGGAAATGGGTTTTGTAAATCAGATCATTTAAAAAAAAAACATTAAAGTTGCTTATTTGTAATTTCTTGTGCAAATTCTTGCACTCAGCATGTCTCCACTTCTGCGTTCTCATATTCTCATATTGCTCTCACACACACAAAACACACTCTATTTTCAGAATATTCATTATATATAACAAACTGCTTATTAGACATGTTTTCCTGAAGACAATTAGCTGAATACAAAAATAATATATCTACCCCTTAGCAAAACACTACAAAGTCTAAGCCCTTATTGTAATAGCTAGTGTTCACGGTTTATCATTCCTGCACTGTCACACTACTTTTGAGATGCCCTGGATGCTAATCTTTTCTGTGCATGTTACAAACTGTAGCAGATATGCATTACCTTCCCTGTCCAGTTGACTCTTTAAACTGTGTCATCTCAAGATTAGACTCCAGGCTAACACATTATTTGGACAGTCCACTGTAGATAACATTCAACAAACCATCTGTAGTCTATTATACCACAGTGCTGTTGACTCAAATCTCTCACAAATCAGAGCTTTATGTTAATGCACTCATTCTAATGCCGCTGTCTCTATAATAACAGTTTAATTAAAGAGACGCCCATGGCAGCTGCAGCAAATAATTTAAGATTAATAAGAAACACTTAAAAAAAAAATTTTTTTTATTTCTAAACCTTTAAAGAGATTAAAAATGACAAGCATGAATAAACATACCATATGAAATTCATTAAGATTGTAAGTGCTAGCAAATTGCTCTGGTATAAAAAGGATAACATTTTATGATGTATAGAAAAGATATGTAGCTGGGACTATGCCTCCTGGGAGTTTCATGAATGAACACAGCACTTTAACAGAAAACACATCTTACCTGGTCAATATGTAAGAATTTTCTCTTAGGTGTGCTGAAGTCTGTATAATATTAGAAGATTATTTTATTATTATTTAAACATATTCTTGCCAATTATTTGTTGCTCTTGTTATCCTGGTATTTCACATGCATTGAATTTTCACACTTCAGGTTCCAGTTCCTCACAGGAATCCGGTACTTGTTTGGACTGTCTAAGCCAGACTGGAAAAGCTACACGCATTCATGCAAAGAGAAACATAAATGTCTGTCATTCACGTGTTCTAATGTGTGGCAACGTGTTTGTCTAAGAGAATAAATTAGAATTAATGAGCATCTATCGACAGAGGATTTGATTATGAAAATCATAGCTTTTCACCATCATTGCATGTAGTAAATGCTAATTGCAGGGTTTAAAAGGTCTGACATTAAAGAGTATAGTGAAAGAAATAAAAGGAATTTGAATGCTTTTCTAACCTTCAAAAAAAAATCCATCTTTATGATTTGATTGGACATTTGTATCTATTGTGAAGTCTTTGTGTTTTTTCCCCAGACGTGTCTGACACAAATGAAACAGTATGTAGATAAATAATCATTCTTTTTTTTTCTTTAAAAAAACATTTCTTTTGCTGCAATTTGCTGTAAAATTCTTTTAATGGCACTATTGTGTGTACAATATTCATTCACAGTGTGAGTGCTTTCCTTTTGAATGCTAAAATAAGATGCTTAAATAAGAATCCACTTTACTGTGAAATATCAAACAAATCAAAAGCCTTAATAGAATCAAAATGACCCTCAGTTCAATGCAATGAAGCATAAATCACCCTCTTGAATCACCCCTTTTTTTTCAAATCAAAGCCAAAATCAGAGCTACTAATGGTTTTTTAAGCTGTAGCTGTAGACAAGCACCATGTGATGAGCCGTTTAGCTATATTCTCCCCGTTTTTTTTTTCCTTCCTCTGCAGATGAGAAGTAGGCTGAGGCCTTGAAAAGTCCCCTAAGCTCAGTGTGTTTCAGGAGGATGGCTGACTTACTCTCAAGGGCTCTTTCTAAATTATGTTAGCTGGAACTTTTGGTGCTTGCGATAAATGTATATAGAGAAGAGGGGATATAAGAGCCATCTGGATTAATTCGGTAAATATACTTTGCACACAATTTTGGCATCCTCCTAAAAATCTCTGCCAGACGACGCACACCCTTAACCCCTACCAAATGTCCAAATGAGTACAGACTGTAACAACCATATCAGGGTTTGTGTTTTTGATAACATCACTCTTCATGTTAGTCACTGAAGAAAGAGATTGTATCCACTTACATTTTTTATAATATAATAATGCTGTGTGTATCCCTCCTGCTAAAATGCAGCACTGATGAATTCTTGCTTCTGATTGGTCAGAAAGTAACAGCACACCTGACCTCACACTCAGCTGTAATTCAAATCACAGATTTATATTCATGTGCTCATTCTAATAGTAAGAGCTCATTGACAGTGATGTATGCCGGATACATGATATAAGCCTAATAATAAATTTAAAAAAGTGATTTTAAAATGTGTTGTTTAACAAAGAAAAATATGTCATCGTTATTGTGGTGAGGCATTCTGTAAACAGAGGTCATGCTTTCTGGTTTCTTGGTAACTGTTGATTAACTATTTTTTTAAAAAAGGAGAGGAAAAAATGATCAAATAGCTTGATACTGAGATAAAGACAGTTGGTAGTGCATGTGGATGTTCTACGTCAACTAGAACCAGTTAAAAAAAATAATAATTCAATAGATGGCTGTAGTATGAAACACTTTAGGGTATGTTGTTACACGTTCAGCTGCATCCCACCACCCTGGAGTTGATCCTTTTCCTATAATAGCCTGACCCAGCTTGTTTTATTCCTTACAAATCAAACATTCTGCCTGGGTCCGAATTCATAGATATTTTTAAGCATATCAAATATAATATTCAAAATAACCTTCTCAGACAACAGCAAAAGGACAAGGGCGAAAAAAAAAAATCCATGGGCTTCTTTTTGACTTATGAAGAAAGATCACGGCATAGCCAGTAACCTTCATTCAGATGTGTCGTGCTCAGCCTGCACTCCCCTTGGGCACACCTGAAGCAGTCCCATCTCTGTCTGACCTTAGCTCTATCTCCTCTCCAGACCTTCAGCTAATTCTCCCGTTTTTCGCAGCTGCCTCCATTTCCTCAGTCTAATCCTTCCACTGCAAGGTGGTATGAGCTCGCCCCAGTTAATGCTCACATCCTCAGCATCTCTCTTTCCCCCTCTCTCTCTCTCTCTCTCTCTCTCTCTCTTTCTCTCTGGGCTAGCTGTCTCTGAAGATTTAACCCAGCTCCCCTGGCATCGTTAAATCCATTTCAACATTTCCCCTTTCCAAGGTGCTCTACATTCAACCAAGAGTTGATTTAGGACACAAACAATTAGCTCCGAGGCCATAGACCTGCTAAGTCTGCAGGGACAGTCCCTTCATACCTTTGGGGATTAATACGTCTCTGATAAATAAATAACTTCTCTACAAACATCTCTCTTCATCACAGCAGCTATTAATAGTTTTTTGTCCTGCTGAACTCAAATGCTAATTTGTCGGCTGCACTTCTTTGAAGCAGATGATGGTACTCGAGATGGGTTATTTATAGCCCCTTAGAGCTGCAGTTTAAATCCACTTAAGCACACACAAATGGTTCATAAGCACAACCTAAAGAGCATGAAAATATATCAAGTGACATTCTTCATTTGCATTAGCTGCTGTTACTGCAACCGATTTGAGGTCAGAAATGGCACACGATATCAGAAGAAGCTGCACTCCATGCCTCGACTTGACTCTGCATTCTCATGGTATAAAAGAACTACTTGATTCTTCTGGCATTGAGCATTCACAGATAAGTGGGACTTAAAAATATGTTTTGACATGTCGACACACAGCAATGTCTGCAAACTGTGCAGTGATACAAAAAGACAATGCAGAATTAAAGAAGAACCAGTTTCTTTGCACGGTGAAAAATAGGTCATTTATATGATTTGAAAAACGACTCCACGGTGCTGTTTTGCCCCCTAGTGGCTCATGTGGAAACTGCACTAACTCCAATATATTACATAAGAGTTGTACACATGGATGATGTGTGGATCCCCAGGGAAGATCCGTCACGATTTGACATTTTCAACTATATAATCCTGAAAGGTATTCCTGAATTGAACTACATTATTTTTTAATGTAACTCAACCACAAGTTCTAAGAAGTCTGGTTTCTTCCAAAACTGAAAAACTGAGACAATATATAAAGATTACATTTCAATTCCAGTGAAAGACACCCTGCCTACCTCTACACTTATAACAAGTTTGGTTATATATCAATAATCAACAGAACATAACTGTCTAATTTAAAATAATTATACATTTAATTATACATGGGAAATGAATTGCGACTTTGATAATCAGCTTGGGGTGGCACGGTGGCGCAGTGGATAGCGCTGTCGCCTCACAGCAAGAAGGTCCCGGGTTTGATCCCCGGGTGGAGCGACCTGGGAAATTTCTGTGTGGAGTTTGCATGTTCTCCCCGTGTTCGCGTGGGTTTCCTCCGGGTACTCCAGTTT
>JAOVYV010000008.1:6895511-6908186 GCA_025674545.1 Hassar affinis
TCGCCCCACCCGGGGATCGAACCCGGGTCCTTCTTGCTGTGAGGTGACAGCGCTATCCACTGCGCCACCGTGCCGCCTATCTATATTTATTAAGTTGTCTGTATTACTAGATTATAGGTATTAGCTTATTTAAATGTTTACTTGAGTTTGTTTAATCCAAAATTCAGTAACACAAAAGCAAACTGTCCTACAAATAAGGTCACAGTGGACATAATGAAAAATTCAGGAATTATAAAAAAGCTGTATTTCCAATAAATGGCCAATATTTTTTTTGCACACATTTACATAATGAGTCTAATTATTTGAATATAGATTAAAGTTGACAGATAAGAAAATTAACAAAATTAATAACAAATCAATCTGTGTGGCTACAGGAGCACCCAGAGAGACATGAGGAGCATCCTGATCATTTCACTGTGTCTCTTCCCTGACGCTATCTTCAACAAGAAGAAGCACCGTGATACTATCATCACCAAACATCTGGGCTTTGGATTAATCAAAGTAATAGTATCCTGAGTTTCCGCAGCCCATCCTGACCTTCCCGACACCCTGGTGTAAAGCTGAGCTTCAATCCGATTGATAATCTTAACACTTCCAGACTACTGTCCATACACGTCATATAAAGCGATCAAGGGAAAATATAGCTAGTTAAAGTAACAACTGTCCAATTCCAATTTAAACATGATTGAGGTTACTTTTGGAGCATGCTATTACCACGGAGCCCATCAACACCATGATGGCAAGTTTGATGAGTTGCTCATTAATCAGCGTGAATATATGAGATGGCAGAAAATCAATAGAGTCTGCGATTGAGCAGTCTGTCTTACGGGCACACACTCCTACATGAAGGGTATTACACAGTGCAATTCAAACACAAGCCAAAATCTATTCAGGACTGTGGCAGTTACCAAAACAGTGTAATTTCTGCAGTTGCCAAAGGGTGCTGGCTTACTCAAAACGTTTTTGAGATTCCATTTCACTAGTTCTCCAAATGTCCAAGTGATTACGAGGATAACAATACAGAACTTGCATTAATAAATTCTACACTCTACACTTTTCTGTGTGATATCCCAATTCACATAGAAGCCAATCCTTATCACTTCTCATATTAGGCAAAGAAAAAAGGCCAAGTATTTAATAACACAGACCACACACTCATGCAAACACAGCTGCTCGTCCTCTGTTTGCAGACTGATCAGTTCTGAGGCCATCCAAATCAGAATTTTCTGAGGTCAGAATTTACCCATCTAAGGAATGGAAATGAAATGTAAAACCAGAATTATTTGCTCAGAAAGAGGTTGTCCCCTAAAGGATGCTCCAATTATCGCTGATTGCTGTGAGCCTCCGGATTCTGCTGATGATTGCTAACTGTATGGGCAGCTGCAAAACCACCCATTTGTAAGGCTGCCCATATTTGGATGGAAAATTATGCAATGTTTGGCTGCTCAAGTGATTGGAAAACACAATAGGGAAAAGCGTAAGCTTGATTCAGTAACCAATCAGCAAGTTCCTATAGGAATCTGAAATGCACTTTGACTTCAAACTTCTTTCGAATCTGTATGTTCGTACAGTACATCCTACGAAATATTACAAATGCTGTCTCACTTCAAAACTTTCCATTGCTATAGCAATAACCATCATGGCTGCATATCAGACTGAAAACTGAAAATGGTATAGGGTTTGCAAAACAGACCTTTCAGTAGGTTTAAAGGCTACATGAGAGGTTTTAAAATTCAAACGCTCAGAAAAGCAGTTAGTGATACATAGTAAGAGTCTAGAATAGTACATAAGTATGTGATTTGAGACACAATATTAGTTTGTTTAGCAGAGGTAGTGCAGCATGTGCAGGAAACAGACTACAGTATAAACTAGAAATACATAGGGCTTGAAAAGCGCTGAAAGCATTAGGATTAATGGGGACTGCAAGTGGTCTACGTTCATTCATTTTTATTTATTTTTGTTATTGCATTTATTAAAAAACATAAATCAGATCCACTCCAAAAATACACAGCACACCACACAGCACTATTATCTAAGCAACACTGATCCTTGTCTGTACGTTAAGTGGTGCAGGCTGTATTAATTGCAGAAATGTGTGGAAAAAGAAGAAAAAGAAGAAGAAGAAGAAGAAGAAGAAGAAGAAGAAGAAGAAGAAGATTATGAGGGATAACAATACAGTGTTTTTCAAGCACTATAATAAAAAACAATGTGAGCATCATTGCTATCAATACACAGGAGCAACAGGGGTCTAGTCTGTGACCAAAATGGTCACGAATGCAATGATTTTTTGAAAACGTTTATTTTATTTATTATTTATGAAAGTTTATTCTCCTTTTCTTTATTCAGCTTTCACCCAACAAGAAACTCGCTAACAAGAACAGCCTAATTAACAGCTTTCTAGGAGCTGCTGGTTGTAGTCTGACACAACAACATAACAGTTTAAAGCTTGTAAAACCAAAGGGACATTGGGTTATTTTTATTGTTATGTGTGCATGGGGGTGTGATGGCAAACATTTGTCTCAATGTCAGATATTGTGATATTGTGATAGTGTGTAACGTGACATCTTTTTTTTTAAGTACAAAAAGCACAATAACCTAACACCAATTAAACCTCATTGTTTTGTTGCTTTTTTAATGATTTTCCCTTCTTTTCTGTGATAATTACATTATTCTTAGCAAGTATCTTTAAAAGCAGTTTTTCACAATTCCATTTTTTTTTTTCACAAAATCCAGCCATTTTGCTGGCGGTTTGTTAGCAAGCCTGTATATTGTGTATAGTTGAAACATCTTCAAGTATCACAATATGTTTTTCATTCTTACTGCCTAGTCCTTGGTACTTTGTCTCATCAGATTATGTTAAATTAATGCACAGAAACTTAAAGAGGTACAACCAATACCCAGTGTGCAGTCTATGGGCACTGACGATATTAGAAACTAATAGCCCTGGAGCTCTCAGCGAAAATGAATAAGCTCCTCTACAAACACAGCATATGAATAATTTATTCCTTTTAGCAAACCTGACTGCAGGGTTTCGGCTGTATAGTCATTCGTATTCCTGTACAGTTCAACATGTCTGCTAAAGAAGTTAACCAGAGAAGGAGCTGTCTGTTCAGAGAGGAGTGTGTTCCTGACACAAGTACCCATAGAAGTACACACAAAATGGTAAAGAAAATTGTGTAAAACTTATGATAAACCCATGAGTAGCATAAACAGCAGGTGTACTGAAACTTGTGTGCGGCATTGGTATTAGTTCCAAGATAAACTACATTAGTCTCATATGATGTCATCCATATTAATCATCCACAGAAGTCACTCCTAACAGTTGATTTTGGTGGGGCAGGGTGATATTAAACAATGACATAGCCTACCACCGAAGACAAATAACCCCAGTTCACTTAGTTGATTAAACTGAAGGTTTCTCCAAGATATACTCCAACTCTGCTACTTCACTTTAATTCACTTTAATTTGCCTCTATTGTAAAGAAATTTAGCTTGTCAATCTTTCAAATGAGGAAATTGTGAATCTAATGAAATCAGACATCATTTTATAAGCAACTGGAGATTGGAGTAATTATGATGGTTTTTGATTGCTGATAATTGTACTCCAATGGCACTTCAACAACCTAGCCGGTTACATAGTGTAGCTAGCTAGATGATGGCATAAATGATTCCGTCCTAAACAAGGAAAGGACTGAAAACTATGGATAAATATTAAAACTATTTGATATGACAGGCATGATTCCTGTTACTGTCCTAGCATGCAGACGAACACAAGAGGTAATATCATTAACTGCCCTTCCTTCTGCTTCCCCTCCCCTCATCCATCCATCCAACAAAGCATCCACAGAGTGAGCATGGGGCAATACAACTCAATGGCACAATGGGTCTCTGGACAATTCTCAATCTGCGTTGTTGTCTGTACTTGTGCTCATGTACTTGAGAAATCTGCCCGTGTTATCAAGGATGCACCGGGAAGTGCACTTGTTGGACCAATCAGATATCCCAGAATGCATTTCGCACCAAGCATGATAGCAGAAGAGAAAACTTGCAGCTAGATGCTATCTTGATTATAAGATTTTTTTAGGTGAGTGTCGTTATTATGTGGTTAATCTATCAAGTAAGAGGCTACGTCAAAATTTGAGTCACGCTAACAGGTCATGTCAAGTGCATCAAGTGCATTGCTGTTCCATTTGCAGAATGACTGTACAGCGTCCTTATGAGTTTGTACTTGTGAGTCGAACCAACTCTGTACTCCCGAGAAGGCAAGCCCAATTTTGGTGCTCTTTGTATTAAGAAATGCCTACTCACTTATTCTCACTTGTCATTTCTATTTTTGCCCAGAGCAATAATAACTCTAAGGAGCTTAATAGGTAAGTTTCTGTGCAATGCGTCATCACAGAAATGCACATGCAACTAGGGGTGAGAAATCAGCACTTTTTGATCAGACAGGACAAAAAGTTATGCAGTAAACTGCACAAACTGCAGCACAGATGACTGGAAAATGTTTAATATCCCATGGGGATCATGTGCTTTTGCACAGATTATGGATCTAGACTATTTATTTTATCAGATTGGTGGATCGGGGATCTGATGAAGCACTCACCCTGCAGTACTCACTTTGTGTCTGGGAGGTTTCTGTTTGCTAACATTAGCTAGCAAGGCAAAAAGTAAGTTAGTCCTGTATGTAGTTCATATCAGTGATATCTAAACTGAGTAACATTGGTTTGGTAATTATATTGCATAAATAATAGTGTTTACTATTATTGGTTACTACCTTGGTAGCATTTTTCCTCTACAAGGAAATGTTAATATATGACTTTTATAAGATTTTCAGTGCTCAGCAATGATTAAAGAATACCATCTGTTATCTGTGCAAGCTAACAACTGTGTCAAGTGTGATCACAGCTCTGCTGAAATGCTGGGAGCAGCAGATTAAAAGGAGTGTGCTGTAGTTACAGCGTAAAGGTGCATCACACCACCGCAAAGTGCTAAAAAGTTAAACTATATATATTTTTTTTTTAACTTCACCATTACTTGCTACTTTGTGCTGGTCCATCACATAAAACCCCAATAAAATAAACATAGCACAACATTTAAGGAAATTACTTTGTTGTAACAATGCTACTGTAACAATGCAATAAATCTTACACCATTAGAAAGCCTGTTAATTTCCCTTTTAACTGATGCCACATTTGTAAGGAATTTGTGCATTTGTGCATTTGTGCATTTGTGGGATGAGCAGTAGAGCTGAGAATGTGGGTTGCGCCCATGAAAAATGTGCCAAATCTTCTCTACCATTGCCAAACAGCTTATTTTGCTGTTGCTACTGTTTTGAGCTTCTGGTACCTCCAGGTGCAGCCAATCAGGTGCCTGATTGCCAATCTCCGGACTCATCGGGTTGCCAGGAGGCTTGTCATAACTGCCCTTCACCATCAGGCCCGTTTGCAGTGGTGTCAACAACACATGCACTGGAACCTGAAAATGTGGAGGAACGTTATGTTCAGAGATTAGTCCAGATTCTGCCTATTGGATTGGATGCAGTTGGATTGTAAGGACAAAATGTGGAGAAGAGATGGAGAACGCTTTGCTGATTGCTGCACCGATAGAGTAACAACTTTAGGTGGAGGCAGTGTGATGGTGTGGGGCATCTCCCTCACTGGAAAAATGAGGCTTGTCATCATTGGAGGCAATCTCAATACAGAGAGATATCGAGATGAAATTTTGCAATCCCATATCACCACAGTCTGGGAATGAACTCTATCCTCCAAGATGACAACGTTCGCCCCCACAGAGCAGGGTTTATCATAGACTACCTCCAGAATTTGGAAGTGGAGAGGATGGAATGGCCTTCCAGCAGTCCAGACCTCACTCTCATTGAACACTTGTGGGATCAGCTTGTGCATGCTGTTCATGCCAGAGTGACCAACACAACCACGTTGGCTGACTTGCGACAAATGCTGATTGAAGAATGGGATGCCATCCCACAGCAGTGTGTGAGATCAGGCTGCTGACCAGCACGAAGAGGAGGTGCCAGGCTGTTGTGGCTTTGTATGGTTCTTCCACACGCTACTGAGGCTCCTGTTTGTTAAATGAATAAATTGTTAAGTTGCCAATATGTTTTGTTTCTTCAAACTTCAATCTTCCAGTCCACCAAACACCAAACGAGTCAATTGCCAAGAAGCATTGTTACAACAAAGAAATAACCTACCAAACACAAATTTCCTTACATTTTGTGCTATGTTTACAAGTTTGTGGGTATAATATGAAAAAATTTGGAAAATTTCAAGGGGTATGAATATTTTTTTCAAGTCACTGTATAAAAATTATTATACCATACCTCACTGTTGCACTGTTATTGTCTATAGTCCCATTAGCCCTCCACATTTTATACCTGCTGTCTTACACTGTCACTTTCATTACGTTCCATACCACTAGTCAGTGCGCATCACTAGTGGATGGAGTGTCACTTGTGCAATCATGTATAACATAGCAATTATCTTTCTTTTTTTATTTATTCAACCCTTCTCTGTATTTCCTCTGTGCTGGAGCTGCTATATATATACATTTTCACCATGGGGATCAATAAAGGAATCTTTATCTTAATCTTAAAAACATCACTGTTGAAGTTTTATCACATTAATGCATTAATGGCATACTCTATGTATTATTTTCATGTTCAAATATGTCACTGCAACATCACTGTTGGTTCATTAAACTCACACTCTTTCAGCAGACAGCACAGACTGAATGAACATCTCATTTGAAGTCCCCAACCCATGCTTTTAATGTGTCATTTTGAGTCCTGCCCCTATATTTTACAAGTTTTGACATTCAACAACTGTCCTTAGACTTGTCTTACAAATGAGCATAAATTATTGTTGTGACAGCCACTGGATTCTAGGGAGAGGACAGCAACTTCCACATTTGGCTCACGATGTTGACGTGCTTTTTAGCACAGTAGCATGCGGTTTGAGATGCAGCCATAGTATTTGCAACTCATGACTGCTCAGAATTAAAGAAGTGTTATGAGAATAAAATAACAGAGTAACAGTTGAAAGAACGAAAAAATTCTCAACAAGAGTTTTTTGACTACGTTAGCCAGTTCAGCCATCAGGTCTTACTAATTGCATATAAACAATACATAACTTATAGGATAAATCTTAGCAGACTACATTAAATATAAGCTCTGTTTTAAGGTTAGAGGGTAATATTATATTCTTATAGCATGCTGTTTGTGCTGGACCATGAGTATAAAAATTTATCCCTGGGGCTAGCTAGAACAAAACTTTTTTTTTCTGTCTCCATTATTATTTACATCTTTTAACCCAAACTGTGAGCTGTGTATTTTATTCTCACAAACAGTCTAGATAGGATAGCGTTAGTATGCAAGCTAAAACACACCAGAGGATAAAAACTCATCTTGGGCAAGAACCTATCTATCTACAGCATATATCTATCTTCTTTCTATCTTCCCCATGATTTAGAGAATCTGCAATAAAAACTTAAGCATTATGCTTAAGCATTTGATTGGCTATAGCTCCTGCCAGTCAGTGTATGGATGGACTTCTTTCATGCCTAAAGTTGGGTCATGATGACTTTTGGCATATGTGCGCAAATTTCCTGCCACTTCCAACCCGTCACCTGTATAGTACCGTCAAGGCAACCGGTGTTTCTCCTTAACTAACTCTCTTTAAAAGATGCACTTTAGCTTAGAAATAATAATTATTATTTCAATAGTATATTAGTTGATGTTATGTACAGATTACATATGTCCTTCGGCCAAATACAATATTTGCATGGTCGCATTTATGTCATAAATTGTTTATGCTGTGCACAAATAACTAGGCAAAATGTCTAATAAAAATGTCAAAATATATTTTTGACCCTTAGATTTTTAGAGTTAATGTGTCACTGTAATTAGGCAATTATAAACCTAAAGACTCTTTTCATGCAGACAAATGTGCTGGTGTATGAGATAAAATCTAAAAGCTATATACCAACTGTGAACTAAACACAAAAGCACATAAGACAGCAGAAAAAAAAGCATGTGGTGTATCAGTGACCTAGTTATTTCTGCATATATAATATTGATATATCTTCTTTAAGTGAAATCTAATAATCTTATGGCAATGCCACTTCCCCGAACCATCAGTGCATTCTTGCTGTATAAAAGGAATACCATTGTCTTTAGCAGGATATAAGATATTACGCCTTATTTTGTGCTTGTGCCATGATAACAAAAACAGAAGCTGAAACTAACAAAGCCAAGACTGATATTTCTTCAAAGACCAGCCCACTGTTCAAGCTAAGGGAATCGAGTGGTAAATGTATGTTAAAAGAAAGAAAATCATAAGTGCTAGACTCAAACAGACATGAGGTTAATGAAGTATCCCTGAATCAAATATATTCAGAAAAGTTTCATAAACAGTAATTCAGGAAGAGCAAATAGGATAAAACTCATGAGAAAAAAATAGTGACAACAACAACAACAAGAAAAATAGCCTTACTTCAAGCTGGGCTTAAATCACTGGCTTGGGGCACGATCTGAGGAATGACCTGACTATCCTGGGGTATTATCAGTCATTCCTGAGATATTTCCATCTGCCTTGATCCACTGGTCAATTTTGTACTGGGGAAACCTATTTGACTTCCAGGTCTGACTCTAGTGATGCTCTTAAAATTGATCACTTGTCCTATCTCTCAGTGCGCAGTCAGAAGAGAGTGTGACAGTGAATTGGTTCCTCATTTATACATTGTGGATTATAAATCTGTTCACTTACAGTTTATCTCCCCAGCGTGGGGAAGTGGTGTTGCTTGTGTTACACGTTCACCATCACACCCATATATGGGTCTTCTGCAAATTCTTGAATTGTATAGGATGTATTTGTATGTCTTTAGCATTACAATTTCCCTTTACTGGAACTAAACAGTGCAAACATGGTCCAGCATGAAAACTGAGGTCCATGAAGACATGGCTTGCCAATGTTGGAGTGGAAAAAAACAGTTGTCCTGTACAGAGCCCTGACCTCAACGCCACTGAACACCTTTCAGATGAAACGGAAGACCAGAACAGGAACTCAGACTACACTCTTTCTCCTTTCACTGGACATCAGTGGCTCATCTTTCTAATAATCATTTGGCTATATGGGCAAATCCCCATAGTCATGCTCCAAAAAAAATCTAGTGGAAAGCCTTTCCTGAAGAGTAGAGGCTATTATAAGAGTACTAAAAGGGTATTCATTTTGGAACAGGATGTTCAGAAAGTAAGTGTAGATGTGACTGTCAGGAGTCCACAAAGTTGTGGCCATATACACTGAAGTACTAGAAAAACAGGGACATAAGGAACCTATGCAGAATGCATAGCAAAGCATTAGACATCTATGGAAGCTTCTAGAGCTGTTTCCACTTTGAGAATGGCAAATTATCACGATTTTGTGATTTTATCGCAATTTCGGTTTAATAGCTGGAGCTTTTGAGATGGGTCATAGTATTTTAGAGGCAGAAGCAAAGTTTGGATTTTCACATATGAGCATTTCAAGGGTGTACTGTGACTACAAGAATTCCAGGAAAACCTTGAACTTATGAAAGCAGAATGGCCGCAAAAAGGGTGAAATTACGCACTGTCAACTGGCAAGAACTGTTTCACATTATATGCGTGCAACAGTGTAATAAAGTAACATGAGAATAAAATGCTGGGGCCTCAACAAACATCACTGTGCAACGTTCCCTCCAAGTTCCTGTGTGGGACCTACCAAGTATTAACTGGTATAACAGTTTTTCTGGTATGTCAGTGTAGTGCGTGTTACAAATGAGGTCTGTATCTGAGGGTGCATTGTATTTTCCACCTTCTGTTACAGTTATTATAGGACAACAGCATTCTAGACAGTGTAGACTGAAGGAAACATTTTCTGAATGTATGCTTGTGTAAAAAAGTGCAAACTTTAGAACACCTCCAAAAACCATTGATTTATTAATAGGGTGTATAGAGGTGTGCATTTTTGCTAAAGCACTGTAAACAATACCATTCATTTCAGTCGGAATGTTGTGTAGACAGCTCACACCACTACAATACTGTAAATGTGCAAAAGTTATGTTTAAGAAAAAACTATGCCACAGTTGACCTTTTGATGGAACATGAACTGATGTGAGAGACAGTCTTGGAAAGACTTTTTTTACTCATTTCAGATTTTACAAAATAAACTTACATAAGCTTAGTATTTCACCTAATATCAATCTCTACCCATGCCATTTCAAACCAGAAACACACATCAGTCCATTGCCCATTATTGAATATGCTAAGAATATTCATCATTATAAAAGGCAAAAGTGCCTCACCTACAGTTTCTTAACATCTAATAAATTATGATATGGAAAAATATAATTAAAAAAATCTAATAAAAATCAAAAGGTTCAGTTCACTCTCTGTAACAACAAAGACACACAAACAGATTCTTTCAGTTTTGAGCAAATCTCTCTCTCTCTCTCTCTCTCTCTCCAACACACACACACCTAAAAGTGCAAAATACAGAGTGGTGTCTATACAAATAGATCACAGTATACACGGTACAGGTATTATATATATGTGGAATTTCTGTTCTTCCAGCTGAGCATAAACTGCCATTTACTAGGTCTTAATAATGAGGATTTTTAAAAGGCTTATTAGGATCGTGTCTTAGCGTGAAGAAATTATTTTTCTTAAAATGGTGAATATTACCTTGGCAATGCTGCCCCAGTATCATTATTTGCCACATGTTCACATCTTAAATCCCAGCAGCATTTACAGAGTGTCTGAAATTAAACTGAACATATAGTTTTATTTTGAATTTCATTGTATTTTGTTAGTTTTGGACACATTTACCTTTAAGGCATTTATAGCAGATGCCCTTATCCAGAGTGACTTACAAAAAGTGCTTTGTGGTCACCAACAACAAATATATTCTGTTACTAACTCAGATATCTATTAAAAGTACAATCAGGTGTGACAAAATGATTTTTTTTAATGAAAGGGATACCTAGTTTAGGAATCCGTGGAAAAGAAAAGTTTTAAGATTTATTTAAAGATGGACTGAGATTCGGCTGTTCTGACACTTAAAGGAAGCTCATTCCATCACCTTGGTGCCAAAATGGAGAAGAGTTGTGAGGAGGGTTAGTAGAGGGTGGAACCAGTTGGGCAGTGCTGGAGGACCGAAGGGAGCGCGGTGCAGTGTGAGGGGTGATAAGTGCTTTGAGCTTTGTGGGTGCAGGTCCAGCTTTTGCCTTATAGGCAAGGGTCAGGGTTTTGAATTGGATGCGGGAGGCTATTAGAAACCAATGGAGGGAGCAGAATAAGGGGTAGTTTTGGTGAATTTGGGGAGGTTAAGGCAATGACACGTCTCATTGCCTTAATCACTGTTACACTGGACATGCAATTATGTGTGTAGTAATTCTTCCAGGAGCTGCTTAGAGATCTGAACTTGCCACAGCTCTCATGAAGAAACAGCACACACTAAAACGTTATTTGCATACTGCATACTGTTCTTTTTTGCATATTGTACATATTTCCACAATTAATTTGTGCAACTCATCCACTACATGCCCATTATATGGACACTTACTTTATCCAATTGCACACACAAATTAAAATGTTGTTTGGGATCTTAGAAGCAGGGCCTCCGTGTTAAAATATGACATAATACTTTCAGCTGGGGTGTTAAATTTAGTTCAAGTCACAAATTTATGCTGCGGAATTCAATATGACTTGCTGTACCGATGATGCTCAGTTAATGCTATAATAAAACTTTTTGGTTTGCTTTACGTGGTGAAATGGGAGGAGCCATTAAAAGATGCTTTGGTTTAAATACCTTACAACATTGTTTCAGTTGCAGTTCTACCATGCTAACAGATTTGAAATGTCACACACCCTCTTGCACCCCTTTACCTATATATGTACAATGTAGTGGACAGACAAGGATTTTATGAATATTAATAATAGTATTATAGCCAGGACCAATCATTTAATTATGAATAATTTATGTCAGGGTAGATTAGCCAATGATTTTGCAATGATTAAACCTATATAAATACATGTAATCACAAAGGAAGTACTGCTCTGTTCTCTCCCCTCTCCTTTCTCAATATTTATCTGTACCTACTTCTCTAGAATGCCTCTAAAAATAAATTCTGCCCTGGCTGAATTTAGCCAATTTAGCCATGGTTAACCACACCTATCGCTCTTGTAGTCAATCTAACTTTACCCCTGTTTACAACTGTGCTGTGCTGCAGTACTTAATGCACTATTGGGCATGAAATAAATACACACCGCCATGATCTTATTCCTTATTTTTATGCTCTGTAATGCTGAAAATAGAGGGTTTTAGTTGTGACATTTTGCAGTACTGCAACCAGCAGGGCACTCGCTGAACAGTAATCACTATGGAAAGAGCACACACATCTAAATGAAGGTTTAATTGAGAGTCAAATGGAAAACAAACAGGTCAGAGGTGGCAACTACGGGAAAAAGCAATTAATTATAATAATATAATCATTTGCCTTGTCATGTTTGACACGATAAAATGTAAAAGGTGGTCATTAAACTGATTTAAAAAAAATAAAAAGGATAAGTCTTGTGGAAACACACACACAGACACAAATAAAAAGGATAAGTCTTGTGGACACACACACACACACACACACACA
>JAOVYV010000008.1:6916434-6927554 GCA_025674545.1 Hassar affinis
AGGCTGGTCCAATTTAGCCACGAAACCTCCCACACTAAAATGACAGGTGTTTCAGTTTCATTGTCTAACCCCTGTATTTCTACATACTGCTTTACTCACTGTATTATATTACTTGCATGTTGTTTATTATATTTAGATTCCTTATCTTAGCGTAATGGATCCATTTTGGTGTACTGCATCACTTTAATAATAATGTTTTACTTATATTGCAGGCTTATTTATAAAGATAGTGAAGTTTGATTACAAGCTTTGGGTGCAATCTGGGACAAATAGTGCAGGAAATGATGCATTACAAGCAACTAGCAGCCAAAATTAATGCAGGCTGAATTAAATTGGCCAGTGCAACTGATCTATTCTCAATTCCTTGAACTTGACAGATACTATAAATATTCACTGCTGTAAAGTCTTTAATGTCTATGGATTTCTTTTGCAGAGTTGTTCAAGCTGTTTATTGTATTTAATGTATACTGTCTAGTTCCCCATAATACCCTGTGTATTTCTTATATCTTGCCCTCGTTCTAGTCCATTTGCATTTTCATAGCATCATAGTGTCACATATGACACCATCCAAATCAATGCATTCAGGTTCTCCAATCACTTTCATGGCCACAGGTGTATAAAGTCAAGCACCTAGGCATGCAGACTGCTTCTACACACATTTATGTAAGAATGGGTCACTCTCAGCAGCTCAGTGAATTCCAGCATGGTACCGTAATAGCATGCCTCCTGTGCAAGTCCAGTCATGAAATTTCCTCGATTAGGAACAACAGCAACTCAGCCACAAAGTGGTAGGCCACATAAAATGACAGAGCAGGGTCAATGGATGCTGAGACACATAGTGCGCAGCAGTCACCAACCTTTGGCAGTCAATCGCTACAGACCTGCAAACTTCATGTGGCCTTCAGATTAGTTCAAGAACAACTTCATGGAATGGGTTTCCATGGCTGAGCAGCTGCATCCAAGCCTTACATCAAGTGCAATGCAAAGCATCAGATGCAATGGTTTAAAGCACGACGCCACTGGACTCTAGAGCAGTGGAGACGTGTTCTCTGGAGTGATGAATCACATTTCTCCATCTGATGGATGAGTCTGGGTTTGGCAGTTGCCAGGTGAACAGTACTTGTCTGACTGCATTGTGCCAAGTGTAAAGTTTGGTGGAGGGGGGATTCTAATATGCGGTTGTTTTTCGGGAATTATCGGCCCTCTTATTGGCTTGGCCCCTTAGTTCCAGTGAAAGGAGATTTTGGACAATTTCATATTCCCAACTTTGTGGGAACAGTTTGGGGATGGCCTCTTCCTGTTCCAACATGGCTGTGCACCAGTGCAAGGCAAGGCCCATAAGGATATGAAAGAGTGAGTTTGGTGTGGAAGTACTTGACTGGCCTGTCAAGTCCCGACCTCAACCCAATAGAACACCTTTGGGATGAATTAGAGTGGAGGCTGACAGCCAGGCCTTCTCGTCCAGCATCAGTGTCTGACCTCATAAATGCACTTCTAGAAGAATTGTCAAAAATTCCCATAAACACACTCCTAAACCATGTGGACAGCAAAGGAAATGGGCAAAGGAAAAATGGGCAAGGGTAAGGATCTCAGTAACTTCCACAAAGGGCAAATTGTGATGTCTAGATGACTGGATCAGAGCATCTTGAAAACAGCAGTTGTCGGTTCCCGGTTTTCAGTGGTTAGTACCTAGCAAAAGTGGTTCAACCGGTGAACCAGGCTCACTGATACAGGTGGGGAGTGAAGGCTAGCCCATCTGGTCTGATCCTACAGAAGAGCAATTGTAGCACAGACTGCTGAAAAAGTTAATGGTGGCTATTATAGAAAGGTATCAGAACAAACAGAGTGTCACAGCTTACTCCCTATGGGACTGTGTAGCTGCAGACCAGTCAGAGTTCCCATGCTAACCCCGTTCCACCACCGAAAAAACCTATAATAGGCACGTGTACAATGAAGCAATAGAAGCAGGTGGTCTGGTCTGATGAATCACATTTTGTGCCGCTTACCTGGGGAAGAGATGGCACCAGCACTATGGGAAGAAGACAAGCCAAAAGAAGCAGCTCTGGCAATGTTCTGCTGGGAAACACTGGGGCCTGGAACTCATGTGGATGATACTTTACCATGTACAGTAACACCTAATTAAACATCATTGCAAACCAAGCACCCTAATGGCAGTGGCCTCATTCAGAAGAATAATGTACCCTGCCACACTGCAAAAATGCTTTAAATGGTTTGAGGAACATATCAAAGAGTTCAAGGTGTTAACCTCCAAATTCTTCAGATCTCAATCCAATTGAGAATCTGTTGGATGTGCTGGACAAAGTAATCTGATCCATGGAGGCCACAGATTACAATTTACAGGACTTAAAGGATCTGCTACTAGGACGTTTTGCTGCCAGATACCACATCACACCTTCAGAGAGTCCATGCCTTGTCAGGTCAGAGCTGTTTTGGCAGCACAAAGGGGAACCTACACAATATTAGACAGATGATATGGTTGATCATGTGTATAGATATTTTAAGATAATATACAAAACAGATTAATACAGCAGCCTGCAGCAAAAAGACAGTCCAGTCAAATTTATTTTCTGTAAATTTACATGGCAGGTCTGGTGAAAGGAAAAAAAAAGTTCACACTGACATATTTTATCTTGTAAAACATCTGTTGTTTCACAAAATAAAAAAGAAAGAGCAGAGAGGCAGTGAGGCACTAAAGAGAATGGTTTCCGCAGCATTAGTTAAAGCATAATATTCAATATATAAAGTTAAACTATTATAATAGCTATGTAGCTGTAAGAAGGTCCAGATCTTGCCTATGGTTCCATTAAGTACACTAAGTGGTCAATACACTATGCTCTATTCAAACCCAATAAGGCTCTGGGTTTTGAGCTCCATCATATTTGCTATGCCTATGAAATATCCTACAATCATTATACCTTCTACATGCCCTTTACCTTTCTATTTTAAATGGAATGGGAAGGACAGTCTACACAAACCCACACATCTACATGAGCCCCTTCACCTCCTACTTTTCGCAGAGCTTTAGCTTGCTTCCTATTAGTGCCAGGCTTAGAGCCAATTTAGCTATAGATCTCCTATGAAACATACTTCTCTGTTGGACTATGCCCAACATAATCAATCAATCTTGTCCTGACAGTGCTGACAACGTTGTGGTGCAGGTTGCGTCTCCTACACAGTATGGGTCAAGAAAACAGTTATGACGCAGGACATAGAGAGTGATAAGGTTTTAAATGCTTAATATGAGTATCACAATGAGGAGTGTTATAAAAGAACATAGAGTGTTTGGTGTGATGTTTGGTCTGATGATGACATGTACTTCCTCAATGAACTCGCGGGCGAAACCATTACATGCTTCCACAAAAACACATGACGCATGCCGCCGCCTCTTTCCGAACTGCTGCTCATGGAATGTCGGGAGCGGTGTAACGCACTCGGAAGAAAGCGCTCCTGTCCACCTTTTGTATGCATGAGCCCACAGACACCCATGCCTGGACAGTGTCGCTCTGATTTACATGGGAGAGAGTGTATGCTGCCCCTCCCTCCCTGAGAGCACGGGCAAGCTTGCTTTCTGAGCTCCTGACTTTGGGCAGCTATAGCATCACCCGGATTCAACCTAGTGATCTCCGTATGGCAGGGTGAACACATTGCCGTTGCACCACTCAGAAGCCTGCTAACTGACCTCACTGGATCAAGCCAAATTCCCATCATGTCTTAAGACTACCACCATCATCCCAGTACCGAAACCACCTCACATCACATCACTCAACAATTACCTACAACAACAACAACTACATTGCACTCATTCCTATTCTGATGAAGTGCTTTGAGATCCTGGTAAAGGAACACATCTCCTCTGGACTCCTTCTCACGTTCGACCCCTTTCAGTTTTCCTACTGGCCAAACCATTCCTCTGAGGGAATGCTGTTCCTGGGGTTTAGTTCAGCATTCAATACCATCATTCCACAGCATCTGGTGATCAAACTGGGACCCCTGGGCTTCAATGCAACTGGCTGCTAGTCTTGCTCACTGAAAGACCACAGTCAGTGAGGGTCGGACAGAACACCTCCAGTGGAAAAATGTGAGGAGAGTGGTGAGGACAGCGGAGGAAATCATTGGGACTTCCCTCCATTCCAGACCTCGCACCTATGCGCTGCATGTCCTGAGCCACAAATATCTTCAGTGACCCCTCAAACCCTCACTATGGACTGTTCTCTGTGCTGGCCTCTAGGAAGAGGTTCCATGGCATTTGCTACAGGACCACCAGGTTCTGGATACCATACCCTTCTGTGCGCTCTTCCACACTTTTTAACTACTTTGATTAATATATGCTAAAAAATTAACTCCATAGGTCACTTTTTTCACTATTGCACTTTATAGTATTTTTTGCTGCTATATATCTGATACAACTTTATAGTTAATTCTGTGGTGAGTTGTTCACACTTGTGGTATACTGAATGACAAAGTTTGTCTATGTCTGTCTTTAACTGTTTTTTCCTTTTAGTTACATTTATTGTTGTGTAAAACACAAGAAAATTTAGCTCTTGTTAACATTTACATTTATAACAGCTCTAAACAGTTAGCAGCCTCTATTTTCTTCTCTTACTTGAAGGTTATAAAACCAAGTTACAACAAACAAACAAATAAATGATTGTCATGCTTTTCTTTGTTAAAAAAATACATTTATTTTTAATGCCAAGATAGACAAAACAAAAAAAAAACCCTAACACTAACAAAAACCTGTGAACAAATTTAAAATGTCACTATTTTCAGAGCTGCTGTTATATAAATTAATCTAACCAATCTGATCTGAGAATTCAACAAAGCTGCAATATTATACTGTGCATCATTTTATATCTACTGGTTTCACTTCCTACTGAATCAAAAGCACTTTGCATGTGCAGCTGGGGAAGGATGTGTGTCTTTCATCATCCCGTTTCTCTGATTTGTGTACTCATCCAACCAGCCAATCATGTGGCAGCAGCACAATGCATAAAATCATGCAAATACAGGTCAAGAGCTTCAGTTAATGCTCACATCAAACCAGCAGAATGATGGGAAAAAGATCTAAGTGACTTTGATAATGCTTACTGCTTGCTTGTTGGTCCCAGATAGACCAGTCGAGTATTTCAGAAACTGCTGATCCAGGGAGAAGCAGTTCTGTGGGTTCACATGCCTGCACAATATTCCAGATGCTGAAGCAGAGGGTCTACATCTGAGTACATTAGGTTCCACTTGTTACCCAAAAGCAAGAACATAAGGCCCCATCACAAAGTTGAAAATGGTGTTTCTGTGGAAACTTTTTTTTCCCCCATTTGGCCTTTCATCCATTATTTATGCTAACATTTGGGCTTATGTAAAATCATATCTACACAAGTGCCTCTCCTTTTTGAAATGTGCACTAAATTATGTCTTACTCTATCATCTGGATGCCAGTGCCATACAGGCTAATGTTTACTGTTTGCAGGCTGGTTGGTTGATTCACATGCAGGTCATAGTGTTCGTCTGTGGCATTTATATACTGTATATAAGTGACAAAGTTATGCCACCTCCTACTGCCCTAACATGCATACTGCAACATTTGCATGTGTTTTTGCACATCTGTGTGGATGCAGATAAGTTTTAAAACATGAAACATTTTGAAAGCAAAAAAAAAAACATCATTTTCAAAACATTTCCCTCTTGTGTGGTTGGGGCCCAACAGTACTTTGAGCACAGGCTCAGCAAAATTGGACTTCTGAAGACTGGAAAAACATTACCTATGTTTTTATAATCTTCAGCCCCATTCTGATATGTTAAAAGTATTACCATAAGCTCTTGGTCTGTATTTGTATATTTGCTGCATTTCCTTTACACATATGGTGTTTTCATTTACATCATTTCAAACACAGGACTTCTGTAGCTCAAAAATAAAGCCTGAATTGTTCAACAGCCTACCATTTAAAGTGTGACAGAAAAAGTGTGAAGCAGACATTCGTTTGTTTCCTCGGTGAACTGATGCTGCATGTCAAAAACACTCAGAGTGCTGTGAGTGTCTGGACAGCCCTAATCTAGCAGATGGAAAACACATTCTTCTCTGAGTGGACATTTAGATACTGAGATGGCTGTGCAGATTGAGTAGTTTGTGAAGAAAATCAAGGCCATTCATGCCCCAATTTAAAGCTGAAATAGCATCCGTCTGAGATGGAGAGGCTTCCACAGCTTCATCACAGCATGCTGAACACGCTGACGAGAAAAGCCCACTTTTCGATTATCTTATCACTAGTACTGGGCTGTCTGCTGTCATTCAAAACACTAAAAGATGTAAGCACAATCAATGTGCAGCAAGCAACCTCACCTAGTATCAGAAGAGACGTGCATAATTAGAAAATATATGGTTTTCCCTAACTGATGAACATAGTGAATCACAGTGCAGCATGTTCGATGTAACACCACTGCAGAGTTCTCTCAGTTCTCAAGCTGTTGATTAATTATCTGTAACAGCACAGCTTTAACAATAGTGCTTACTGCAATTTGAATCACAGGTTTATATTAATGCGCTTATTCTAATACATTATGGTGTCTACAGTAACAACAAATTCACAAAAAATAAAGCCTGAAAATATAATAACCAGATCAAATAGCATGTCGTCATTTTACAAAGAAAACCATCTAGCTTTGATATTCATATTGTGAAGCTTCCTATTAGAAGATATTTATTTAACATTTATGGAAGGAGTCTCCAGTGTCAGCACTTTCGCAACAAGTGTTCTACCTCTGGAGAGTCCAATCACTATGAAAGGCTGTGCTTTCTCAGTAATATGACAAACTGTTTTCTATGTCTTATAAAGTTCAAGAGAGAGGAAAACAGAGAGGGTGTTGAGGAACTGTTTATAGCTAGGACGGACAATATGGCTTAAATTTATATTGCAAATATATTTCTTAATCTTATTTGATACAATATCATTCTGGTATCGATATGAACAATATAAAAGCCACTGAATAACTGCCAAGAACACCAAGAACACATGTTTACACCTACGAATGTCTGAAAAATGAATTTGCCAAGTCTAAAAACCTCCTCCTATAAAATGATATGGTATTTTAGAAATAATTGAATGTTCACCTTTATTTGTATTCATCCTTCATATATACGAAGGAGAAATATAATCACATCACAAACATAATCACATCACAATCAAATAAACATAAACCTCTTGGCTTTGTCAACCTGTTTACATCTTATTCATATGTAAACAGGTTGAAACAAAAGTGCTTCAGCCAGGATAAAGAATATGAAAAGTGCTCAGAATTAATTAATGCAAATTAAAAAAAATAGTGAGCAATAATAAAAATGTTGGAGGGTTGATGACGGGCTGTGCTCCTGCTGCTAATCGGCACCACTCTGTGGTAGATTTTGCAGCATATTGAAACCTTAAGTTTATCAGATCTTCGATAGCCAAACTACTTCCACACCACTATATTAGTCTTTCCTCTCTTATCAACTTTCTTGTCTGTCTTATCATCACTTGTGGAAACTCATTTAGTCACATCTGTATCGTGTATAAGGGTAACCATTCTGCAGCTTAATCTTGCTGCTTGGAGCTTAGTCTACTACCACTGAGTGCCGACTGCGTGACTGTGGTGTACGTCATCACACACTGACATAGCCTGCTGTGTTCTGCTCTTTCTGCTTGGCTTGAATAAAACCGACTGATGACATGAACATTAATTACATGAATTACATGAACATTATAATGAACATTAATTGGTGACAGAAGCTGTAAATAAATCTGTTTAAAAACCATATCACCGTTATTGAAACATTTTCTATCATGCTATATATTGGTACTGAAATATTGTCCAGCCCTATTCATAGCTGTGACATTGTAAGTGATAACAGGAAAAAAAAAATGTATCAAGCACATTCTACAGTAACTTGAAATGTTTAAAAAGCAGGATGAGTTGTTTTTTAACAAATGGAAAATACCAATCTTTGGCAAACTCTTGTATAAAAGGATAAAAATGTCACCACTTCAGGCTGATAACAATAACTGTGCTTCATTTTGGGTTTCATCAAGCAATGATTTCATTGATTATTTCCCTGCCTGTCTATTTGAGTTTTATTCCTTATTTAATGAATCGGTGCATACCAGAAAGAATTAACAGCAAATACGACCTACTTTTTCCTCACAGAAAAACGTACATCACTGTAGTAAAAACAGTGTTACTCTGTCAGTCAATGATTGTTAAAAACTAACCAAAAACCAACAACTGAATGAAATTGCCCACTGGAACATGTACCCTTTTTAGAGGAAAGATAAAAGCTTTGTGCAGACAGTCCCAGGGAAAACTGTCCTGAAAATATGTTTTGCCCTAATCATAGTGGTCTTCTGTTCCAAAGCTTTGAGCGAAGGCCTGGGAGTCTCAGAGCACAAGTACATAATGACGGCTGAATAAATAAAGGGTCAGTATGGCTTGCTGACCTCTCTTTCTCCTTCTCTTAGTGGGTTCTCTTAAGATTCGGCTCCAAATACCAAAGGGGGAGGAAGGGGGGTGTTCAAGGTATACTCCTTAGAGCCTTTATTGTTTTGAGACATGGTTGCATTAGGGGTGAATGGAGAATGTCTTTAAATAGATTTAAAAGGATTGCTGTATTGACTTGTCATTCAAGTGACATACAGTATTTGGTAAATTAGAAAATGCTTCCCAAGGACTAAAATGATATAAACAGACGTATGACATCTGGTTATTTCAGAATGAAAATAACTTGGGTGGGTAGTAATATAATCAATTTTCCTGTATTTATATCAGGCATTCAGGATACATATGGTATTCTAAACATTATTGTCTCAGGAATTTGTCTGCTTGCGCAATAAATATTAATCAGATCATAAGAAATACTGACATCACAGTTTGACTATTAATTGCTAAAAGACAGATAGAGAACTGACAAAAATATACACAGTATATTTAGTATTATATTTATAGCATTATATTTTTAATAATATATTTAGAAATTCATTCATTCATTTTCTTATTCCTTTTCAGGGTCACTCACGCACACACTCACGCACACTCACACACTAGGGCCACTTTAGAGACACCAATCAACCTAACATGCATGTCTTTGGACTGTGTGAGGAAACCGGAGTTCCCAGAGTAAACCCACGTGGACACGGGGAGGACATGCAGACTCCACATAGAAAGGACCCAGACCACCCCACCTGGGGATTGAACCCTGGGACCTTCTTGCTGTGAGGCAACAGTGCTACCCACCTAGCCACCGTGTCGCCCCTGATTTACAGTAGTATATGATCATTATTTTTTTCTTCTTCTTTCTTTTGAGTTATATTGAAAAACCTGTACCAAAATGTACCTACACAATTCAAGAGCTGCCAACACTAAGTTCCATACAAAACATATACAAAAACATATACAAAGCTCATTTCCAGAACAGTTGGGACACTTTCTAAAAACTGAAATCTGTCAGTTGTGAATTCACTTGAACCTTTGTTTAACAGACAAAAGGACAAAGAATAGATTTTCAGTGTTTTCAATAATGAATTTAGGTCTATATATTTCTATATAAACAAGTGTAGAAATTGATGGCTGCAACAAACAAAACAAAAAAAAGTTGGCCCAGAGGGAAAATAAGACTGAAAAGGTAAGACTGGAAGGTTCCACAATTAGCAGTTTAACTGGTAACCGGTGAGGTCAGAAAGCTTGAGTATAAAAGGAGCATCCACCAAAGGCTTAGTCTTTCCAAGCAAGGATGGGCCGTGGTTCACCACTTTTTGCCAAACTTCACGAGAGAATTGTCAGTCAGTTCAAATACAATGTTTCTCAGCACAAGATTGCAAAGAATTTAGGTCTTTCACCATCTACAGTTCATAATATCATGAAAAGGTTCAAGGGGTCAGGGGAAATCTTGGTGCATGAAGGCCCAGGGTGGAAACTGCTGCTGAATGTGTGTCACCATCGAGCCCTCTGGTGGTATTGTTGAGAAACCGTCATGCTACCATGATGGATATAGCTACATATTGTTGGAAGTACTTTGGAAAATCATTGTTATTTAACACAATCCGCACTGCATCAAGAAATGCAATCTGAAACTGTTATTATGTAAAGAGGAAGCCATATATTAATTCTGGCGAGTTCTCTGGGCCCGAGATCTCAATTAAGATGGACTGAAAGCCAGCTGAAATGTGTTCTGTGGTCAGACGGGCCCATGTTTACCACTGATGCAGGGACTTTTATTGGTATTTTAGAGAAACACATGCTGCCTTCTAGAAAATATCTTTTCAGAGGAACTTCATGTCTGTTTCAGCAGCAAAATGTTGTATGGTACATCATAAAGAGTGACCACAGACCACAGTCTTGTATACAGCAAGAATGGGCAAAACTTCCACTTGCAGAACTACAAAATCTAGTATCTTCAATTCCCAAATGATTCAAAAGTATAAATAAAAAGTGACTAGGCATTAGTAATGAGTAAAATGGTGTATATACATTAGTAATGGTAAGAGTTCATTATTATCTTGTTAATGTATTGTGTTAATTTAATCATGACATGTAGTATTAAAAAAATCCTTTATATAATGATAGGTCTGTAGGTATTTATGCTGTAGGATACACAATCTATTATACATACCAACGAAATATATATGTACTGTATAAAAATGCCTAATAATTTCACCTGTGTTAAGAAACATAAGTATATCCAACTGTATTGTAAAAGTACCTCTACAAAACTTTAAATTATGCCTTACAATTTCACAATTGCACAATGTAAAATCACACAATAACATCTCACAGCAACTTACTGGCTTTAAGTACTGGCTTTATATTTTGAATTTCCCAAGTTACTCAAATACCCAAATTTTTACGTTAACCATGGCCCTTACCATGTAGAAGGATAATGATATATTATATTATATAGTGCACATAAATCATTATAAAATATTTGGTTTTATTAACATGAACCTTAGAGTAAAATGTTGAAACTCAGTGTATTAATGGTCAGATAAAACATTACTAATTCAACTACAGTACAGGCCAAAAGTTTGGACACACCTTCTCATTCAATGCATTTTCTTTATTTTCATGACTATTTACATTGT
>JAOVYV010000008.1:6935113-6948311 GCA_025674545.1 Hassar affinis
CATTCTTCTTGCAGGATAGTGGCCAGGTCACTACGTGATGCTGGTGGTGGAAAACGCTTCCTGGTATGCTGACATTACCTTGGATACCGTGGCTCTTGAAACCTCCCACACTCAAATGACAGGTGTTTCAGTTTCATTGTCTAGCCCATATACTGTATATATATATATATATATATATATAATAAATGTATCTTCCTCTTAACATCTGAGGGAGTTTTTCCTTGCCACAGTCACCCCCGGCTTGCTCATTAGGGATAGCATTTAGGGATAAAATCATTTAAAGTTATGTCTGGATTTTATGACTTGTCTGAAAATGTATACTTATGTATGAAAATAAAATTGAATCGAGTTGAATTGAATACATTGTGGATTTTCTGACCCCTCTGTAACACCCTATTCAATTCATCTGATCAGACCACTTATTACAGCTGTGAAAGTACAAACACGTATGGTGTATATTAGGTGGCATGGACTACTATATCTGGGTGAATGTTTATTTATTTATGTATTTGTTTGTTTGTTTGTTAATTACTTACAGCAGACCTACAGTAAAGTAGCTCATTTAAATGCTTAAATAAGTGGCTGTGGGTTCAGCAAAAACCGAACGAGTCTTCAACAAGTTCAACAAAACAGACAAATCTTGTTCTTCTAGGCTTATTAAACCTACTGCTAATCTCCTAATCAGCACTTTTCGGACACAGCATCTGTAGTCTAGCTCAGAAACATGATTGATATTCATAAAGTTAATATACGGCAAGGACGTATTCTTAGGACTTTAGAGAAGCTGCTGCATGATTAATACTAATGTACAAAATGGCTCAATAGGATTGGAATATTGATGGCACATAATTAAGTCTGTGATTAATTTATCTTAGCCAAATCATAATGAAATTGTGGGCTGGCTTGCCTTTCAGAGAAGTGGAAGCTCCTAGAATTAGGCTGTCGCTGAGGAAAATGCTTACACATTTAGATTAGTATTGGTTTTTCATTTTTAATTTTAATGTATTTCTAAAAAGATAGATAAAAAAACAATTATACAGACAAGAAACACCACATCTTTAACTGTCTTTAAGCAACCTGAATCAAACAATAACTGACTCCGCTAAGTATTTGATTAGTGAATTAGTCATTAAGTGATCACTTAGTTTTAATCAATTGCTTTTAGCGTCAGGTAATGTTGAAGCTATTAGATAATATAAGGACTTTTAAAAAGCTCATACTGAGACAGCAATCTGCCTGCTGTGTGCTACTGTGGGAACAAAATTTCCCTGAGAAATGCTGCACCATTTTCACACACTCAAGCAGCACTGCTATGACCCTGGGACAAATTACACTTGTGTGATGAGGGACAAATAGAGCCTGGGACTGCAAGGCTGTTCTGAATGGTGGTACCATGAGTAGCTGCAGTAAAGACATACACAGAGACTGACAATCATAAGATGTTCAGGAAGGCAATCGATTCTCCAGGGCTTGTGATTTGGTAAAATATAAGCCAAATAAGATGATACTTTCATTGGCATAAGCTTGAATTTACAACATTATTCATGAATCATGGCAGAGTAGACTCATGATAGATTCCATTACACTACATAATGCATATATTTTAATACATGTTTTAAGGTGGATGTTATGATGAACACAAATGATAAAGGGCTAGCAAAATAAGTGCTACATCTGCTTTGACCTCATAAAAACTGTTATTTACCATACAGAGGCTGCCACCTCACAGGTCCAGGATTGTTCAGTTCAGAGTTTAGATCCAGTGTTCCCAGGATAGGCTGCCCAGTTTGAAGTGGTTAATGAAGATAAATGACAACTTTGAAATGTTGGGTGCTATATTTACCTGTGTATTATTCTTCTCTGTTCAGTGTTCTTCTCATTTTTACTTCTAGTGAAATAGGTGTATATAGTATCCACTTCTTGCCACATCAGTGCTAGCAGTCAGTTTCTGTGAAAGATTTCACAGATTCTGTGAAAAATGGATCTTCTTCCATTTTTTTCTTCACCAATTTTTAATTAAAGATCTCACAAACTTGGTATGGTTCTAACCCCACATGTCTGATATGGAATATAAGGTTTGTGTCTCTAGGCATGCATTGCCCTTCATGCTAGAGCCTCCTGAAATTAGGTATGCTTAAAGCACTTTTTGGGCAATAGCTGGAAAAAGATTTGCCAAAAATTATGAACTGTATTCATGGCAAGTCAGAATCTAGGAGGCGCATTACCCTAATGCCTTAAAATTCATTTGTGGAGTAGGGCCACCTTGTGAATTTTTGTTTGTTCAAACAAAAATCTAACACTTCACTAGGCAACATCTAGGCAACTTGAGATATAAAGGCTCAAACAAAATTCACACCCTCTTTACCATATTCATTAAATGCAAGCCAAATTTCATAAAATGTTGTCCATAGGGAGCACTGTAACTGACATATTTCAATATCTCAAGAATTGCTTAACCAACCATTTTGCAATTGGGTGTGTTAATTTCACTTCATTCTTGCTCTTTCCCTCACTTCATGTGGTGGTCATATTCTGTACCATTATTTAGTGGTAAGTCTAGTTTTATTGTCTGTATCGTAATTTCACAATTACAAGTTAAATTTCTTGTATACTTGAGCATACCTGACCTGTGAAGCATCATTGTAATGACATGTATATTGTGTAAATGATACAATTAAATGCTCCATTATATTTAAATATCAAGTAGCATTATCAAACTTATGCCAAATCACTACATATTTATATCATTGGGTGTACAGTAAACTAGCAAGACAGCATATTTATGCTGTGACATATTTATGACAAGCTCATATCATGCAAGCCATGATGCAGGTTTCCAATGCAATACATGTGCACTCAAATGAACATGCACATCTAGAACATGTGCATGTTTGTAAGATCATTTTATAGTATTGTGTTGGCTACAGGGAAAAATAGCCAAATAAACTGCACTGTTCTTGTTGATTATTCATTCATTCATCTTCAGCAACCTGGTCAGGGTAATTGTGGATCCCATGCCTCTACAGAATCACCCTTGTAGAGAAACCCATGAGGACATGGGGAGAACTCTCCACAGACAATAACATTTACATTTACAGCATTTGGCAGATGCCCTTATCCAGACTGACTTTTTATCTAATTTATACAACTGAGCAGTTGAGGGTTAAGGGCCTTGCTCAAGGGCCTAGCAGTGGCAGCATGGCTGTGGAGGATTTCGACTCACGACCTTGTGGTCAGTAGTCCAATGTCAATAACCTATATGTAGGACCAATTCAGGGCCCCTGGAGCTGTAAAAAAGAAATCCTACCGTACCACCATGCTCAAGTCTGGTCTTATATCGGATCTGACACTAGCTTTGTGTGTGTGCGTGTGTGCGTGCGTGCGTGCGTGCGTGCGTGTATGGGGGCAGGTTCCTCAGTGTTCTACTGTGTCATGTGTTTGATGTTGTGGGGGGCTATTAAGCTCACCAGCAGTACTGCAGCTGGCACCAGCCTATTTAACCTGATTTAGCTTTGTAAAGATAGGAAGGGAGGTTGAGAAGACAGAGAAAGAAAGAATGAGAGAAAGAGAGAGATACAGTGGGCCAGTAAATGTCTAAACTATGACACATGCCACCTTCAAGCATGCTCTGACAAAACCCCCATTCAGAACAATGCATGTTGCAAAAACATCTTTCAGGAGCTTCAAGTACGTACAAGGTCAAAGAATTTGAATACACACAAACACTTAGTTTAAATATAGGTTTATAATGTCCACATTGTTCATCTGAAAGGTTCCACAGAAATGTTTGAAAAGGTATTATAAAATGTGCATGCACAGTATGAGAGAGAGAGAGAGAGAGACAGAGAATTAAAGAAGAGTTGCTGCAAGGGGTACGTTTTGTGTTCGTGTTCGAGCAGCAACAGTTCTGAAGAACTGCATGCAATAAAATATGTTTATGTCTTTCAGTGAGCGAATTCAGAACCAGTCCCATAATGCTACTCCACATACAGGGGAAAGAAGGGCAGTGTGGGCTAACGATATTAGAAAAATCTAAATCAGAAGGTTAAAGCAAAGTCACAACCAGATCAGCAATGAACAGAAAATGCATATTTAACATTCTTCCCTAAGAACCATCCCACTTGTTAAGGGAGCTATGTTACAACTGTCTAGACATTACTGAAAGTGGCCTAAATTCATTTGGACAGAGTGAAAGGGGAAAAAAGGAGAGAAGCAGATGTAGCATGTAATTATGAAGGCAATGACTTGGCAGACTAAGGGGGCATGTTAAAGGAATAATTGTTTTCCCAGGGATAATAAATCTTGCTTTCAAACCTTCCACTCTGTGATGTAATAGGATTTGTTGTTTTCATAAGTAAATTCTGTTTGTCCCTCTGAGAAATAGACTAAGGGAGGCTAGAGTGGCTTATTCAATTCTAAAATATTTTGCTGTGTTTAGCATACATTTAAATGTGTTTCAGTGCGTGACAGCAATGGTCATTGTCATTGAATTTCACAAGCTCTGTCATTTACAGAGACAGAGTGAGTGAGAGAGAGAGAGAGTGAGAGAGAGAATCACATAACTATATGTGAGATCATGTACTGTTCATATATGTGGGACAATATGACTCAGGTATGCCATGTTAGCCTTGACACCTCTAGTTCATTCCCAAATGACTCTGGTTGTTTGTTGGTTGGTTTATTTAATATATCAGTATATTTAATATATAGTATAACAGTCATATCAGTGTCACTGGCTCGTCATGACAGGAACAAGGTTAGACTGATACACATGATTCATCAGTACAAGGTCAATGTGAAACACAGTCATGGGCAATTTTGTTTGTCCAATCCACCTAACTTACAGGTCTTTGAACTGTGGGAGGAAACTGAAGTACCCTGGGTAAACCTAGACTCCACACAGAAAGGACCCAGACGACTCCTGTGACAGGACAGTCTCACTGTGAAGTGGCAGTGCTACCCAGCAAGCCACCATACCACCCCTGAATGACCATCACCCCACCTGCAACAGCAGATAATCATGATAATTCAACTTAAATCCATGCTGTATTACACTACCCCATCACAATCCTGACCACAATAATGTGGTTGATGAAGCTGCATGAATGAACTATTTTGCTAGTCTAACATGGGTGACAAATTGGTGATTCCACAATTGTGATGATTTTGGATTTTTAAAGCCATTTCTCAACACTGAGCCTGAGCGAACATAATACATGAAATGTGGTTAATTCGACTCTGTGCTAATGACACAAAGAAACTGTAACCTGCATAGCCATTTTAAAATGATTGTTTTATCAGTAATTTGCTTTGAATCTATAATTCAGGTTGTCCTTTCATATATTATTATTAATTCAGTGATCTTGTAATATAACAAATGTAATATAATAATAATAATAATAATAATAATAATATAAAAACAAAGAAAGATAGAACTTACTTATGTTCTTCCCATGTTCTTTAGAAAACGCTGAACATTATACCTGATTTTTCATAGGGGTAAAAATGTTTAGGTAACAGAGTTGAATAAATGTTGTAGACATTAAACTGTATACTTTTCATAACCAATAATAGATGACTTACGGGAAAGGGTGTCTCAAGTACGAGATCTTAACTTGACTCTTGTGTTAATGCAACTATAATAAAATGTTGGAAGCGTTTTCATGCCGATCTGTAAGTGCTGTAGGTTGTATTAATGGTTCCAGTCATGGAATCATGACATGATCTTGTCAAGCCTAACCTAAAATCTCATAAGCACAAAATAAAGGCTTATTAAGGAACAAACCATAATCGAAAAACCTCATGCAGGGAATATAAAGGGCTTAATTGCAAACAGGTGTGAATGATCAGTGGTAACCATGGGAACAAATCAGTGTTCTGGCATTGGGGATCTCTGGTGGTGAAAAGTGGGATTGCCTCTCTTACAAAGCCAACGCCTTCTTCTGCTGGCGTAGTGAAGGAAATCATATAAAAAGAATTCAAGATTGTCCTCCGACGGTACACATGACCACTCTTCTGAGCCAGAGCCTTCACAGGGAAGCAGGCAGAACAACCATCTAGCTGAGTGATGGGAGTCCAAGAGAGCTTTTATGGTGTAATCAGACTGAATGTGCACAATAATCAGCTTCCAACCTCTGTGGAAGATCAAACAGTTTTGAACAGAGTGAAATCAAATGCTGGAGAGAAAGCAACAACTAGAAATTCATTTAAAGCAATAGGACATAGTGTCTATCTATTTGAAAGGGAGTTTCTTAATGGAAGCTGAAATGTAGTAGCATTTTTTGACAGTCAGTTTAATCCAGTGAGTTCATTTAGTCTCTGAAAGAGTGATCTGAGAACCCCCACAGGCCCGTGAAGCACAGCTCGAATATCTATTTGTTTACAGTTGTTGTTTTTAGCATATTTTGCTTTATATTCACTTGAATTTATAGGTCAAATCGATTCTTTAGTAAGAATTGTATACTTGGACCTTTTGGAAAATTCAGTAACTATAAGCTCCATAGCTCCAATAAATTCATCAGATTACTATCCATATTTGAAAACTGAGCCTATTGAATAGCTGGATTATGTTCATAAAAATTTCATTACATTTCATTAGTGGACAGTGGTGTAAGGTAGAAGGTTATACCTATAGGTTTGTGTGACAATCACCATGTTAGTCAATTTGACCATTTTGTCTGCTGAGGTGGCCTGGAGGTCTGGAGATAACAGAGAAAGCTCTGTGACTTATTGTGTGTGGGTTTTAGTAGAGATAACAGAAAGGTTTCACACGTGTCTCTGCCTTTTGATGATGGACTGAAAATGATGCAGGATCAAAAAGAGATATGGCCAAAAAATATGACACCAATATCAATCAAAGGTACACCGACATCAAATATACAAATCACACATGGATGCAAGCTGCTCAGATTTATAGTAGGCAGTGATGAGGGTTGTAGGGTAAATATTTGCTAATATATGCAATATTAGTTCCCTTCCCCAGGGACTATTCATTGAAGATAATATAAAATACATGCCTAAAATGTCCAGATTATAAAACCTTTGGGGGTTTATGTTAAAGGAACTGAGGGTTGCCATTGTATTTGATAACAAAATATAACATTAAAGTGAGCATTTATTGAAAAAATGAAAAGACAAAATTTCATGAAGCATGTGTACATCATTAAGATGTGATCTGGCAGAGCTACCATTACTTGTTACATTGTTAATATTTTTACCATGTATAAATAAAATCTATGTACAATGCCAAAACTGTGCCACTTTTGGTTATAACTTCTGGTCGAAAGGCAACAAGAGGAGTGGTATGAGTCTTTACAGCTTTCTTACAGATAAGAAGAGAAGAAAGGAGTGAGAAATGCTTGTGGACAAACACAGTTTACTACTGATTACAGTTTTCCTGATGCACTTGATGCCATTATTTGACCACAACTGCAACAAGAGCTCACCGGTGCTACTGGTTATAAGTGAAGACTAAAACCAAATGCTGTGGCTACAATCGTCTCCCACAGAGAGTCTAAATTCCCTTGGATAGCAAGTGAGAGTCACTTTAAGAAATATGAAAGACAGGAAATGATAGATGCTCTCCTACTCCTCCAGGATGCTCCTGCAGTTGCAGCCTCTGAACCCATCCGACACAACCCTGATCATGGAGGAACCTGACAATCCACCAGTTTAGTCAATTCAGCGGTCCATAAATGTCCAGTATTCTCCAAGTAAGGAGATTGCAGCAACTCTGACAGATACAGACACGTCAGAGGCGGACATACACTATCCAGTCACTATGGACCATGTTTACTCAGGTAAAACCCAGTTTTCAAAAAAGTTGGGACACTTTCTACACATCTTTTCTTTGTCCTTTTGTCTGTTATATAAAGTGTCAAGTGAAAATAGAGAGGTGCATTTCCAGAAGAAAATGTGAGTGTGATTGCAGCAAAGCAGTGATAGTACATATGTGCACATGTACACGTGCATCATTCACATTAGTGTGTGTGTGTCTGTGTGTGTGTGTTTGTTTGTGTGTGTGAGCATATAGTTTGGGGATCATAGTTTGGATTGCTCAGACTCATGATTGTGTGTTTATTATATTAACATATAATAGGGGGTGATAATACTTTAGTTCTGACAGATCATGTAAGTGTGTGAGAGAGAGTGTAAGTGCGTAGTTTGGGGGTGCCAATACTTTTGATCAAACACAGGATTGTGTTTATAAACATATAGTAGCTGGGAGTGTAAATACATTTGATCAGACTGGTTATAGTATGTATGCAACGTGTTATTCAAGCAGAAGTACAGATGACAAAAAAAATAGAAACTGAAATGAAAATCAATGGAAGTGGATGGGGAAAAAGGGGGATAAAAACAAGTGTGGAGGGTAAATGAGTGCACGGATTCCTTAGCCTCATAGAAGCACACCGATCCCGACCTTGTCGGATGTTTTAGTGTTGGAACTTTAGTGTTGATATTTCAAAAATTGCGGCAGTTGAAATCCAGACAAAACTACCCTGAATAATCCTGACGGATAACAATAGTGTGATTGCATACAGCCTACTGCAATCACACTAATAACCTAACAATTTAATTGCATTTTACGAAAGTATCCCAACTTTTCTGGAAATGGGGTATGTGTTGAATTAGCCAGATACAGTAAGTCTTGTCAGGAAGCTGCCTTAATGTTTATGCAAAATGACATCTTCCAATATAGCACTAGGACAAATATCCCATGCAGGACAATATTTATCTATATTCCTAGTATAGGTATTCGGGGTATCTGTGTATTTGCTAAAACCAACATGATTGGCTCATTTTGAAAGTACTCCTTGTTTGTACTAGGCATTCATAGTTTATAGTTTATATTTATGTTCTGATCAACTGTGATTCAGAAAAAAAAGCCAAAACAATTTGGTGCAAAGATTAGATTTCATGTCACCAAATTTTATGACTGAGTAATTTCATCCCTCACAGATGCTACCTGGTGATTTTATTATATACGAGAAATTTATTATGGTGGACACATGCAAATATTTCATTACAGATGTAGCACTGGGAAACTAAGAGAGTGTGTATAGTATAGAAACAGGTATTATGCAGAAGCAAGAAAAGTAAAAGCTATATGGCAGACGTACAGTGTGTACATGCAAACGCTGATATTTCACTCCTTTCACTTGTTCCATCAGTTTCACTTTTGACTCTTTTAAAAGAGTCAAAATCTGATGTGTGTCATTAATTCTGAGCTAGGTTATATGCCTATTATGGCCATTTGTTTTTTCATATTTAGAAGAGACACCTATATTGAACTGTGGTTCAACTCCAGCCACTGCTCTGCAAAGCAGATGCAGCATTAAGTCAGCTTTCTCATTATGCTACTTCTGAGCTGCTCATGTGTGGCTCATGAAGATGCAATAATGGATTTTCTTTTCTTTTTGGAATTCTTTTGTTTTATTCAATAGCTTTTGCAGAATATCTGCATTGTGCATAATATTTGTATCATATTTTAGTCTGCAAAACTGGGGTGGTAAGTGCCATGGAGGATGTGGCAGCTGCTGCCTACTGCCATGTGGTGCCATAAACACACATCTGGGTGCAGCTGAGGTCACATCTCTGTCTAGTTTTTGTCTTTATCCTTCTACTTGCCTCTGCATAGTTTAGCCTGCTAGTTTAGGAATCTGAGGTTACAGTGGGTAGAAGTTCATGCAAACAAGTGTCCACATACTTTTGACAACATCATGTATAATGATAGTTGCAGGTTTAATGAAAGTTTTCCATTTTCTGTAAATGCACAGTTAAACTGAAAATGACTTCAGCTGTCCAGATCTGACAAACCTGTGCCCTGTGTTGTTTCAGACTTCTGTTCTTGGCTGCCAGGAGTGGAGCCAGATGTGGTCTTCTGCTGTTGTGGCCAATCTACCTAGAGGTTCTATATGTTCTATGTGCTTTATGAGATGCTTTTCTGCTCAGCATTGTTGTAAGTAGTGGTCATTTGGGCTGTAGGGCTGTAACCTTCTTATCAGCTGGATCCAGTCTACACATTTTCTCTCATCAACAAGGGATTTCCACCCACTGAAATATCTCTCACTGTTTTTTACACTATTCTGTGTAAACTCTAGAGGCAGTTATGTGTAAAAACCCCAGGAAGTCGACAGTTTTTGGAACTTAAACCAATCGATTTGGCATGAACAACGATGCCACAGTCACTGAGATCACGTGTTTCTTTCGCATGCATCTTTGATGTGAAAATTAACTGATGCTCTTGACTTGTATCTGCATGATTTGCTGCAATGCACTGTTGACACAATTGCATGAATGAGCAGGTGTACAGATGTTGTAATAAAGCAGGCACTGAGTGGATATATTTATTCAACACTTCAGAACTTTTTGAAGTACCCTTCTCAGTGATTACAGCATTAAGAATAATTTCAAGCCACACTGTTCTTCAGAAGACTTGCAAAATGTTTTCAACACCTGCTCTCCGATTTCCAGATTTGGGACTCAGTGGGTACAGTTCTGTATCAGAACAGGCAATTCCTTTGACCTCAAGGCCCATCGCTGAAAGTCAGACTTTATATAGTCTAAGGTGTAGCTTTACAAGTAATTGTGATTACTAGTAACTGAATTTAACAGATTATTTTTAATCTAGTTTAATTATACTCAATCAAGACAGGATGTCCCTAGGATAAATTTGAAGTGTCACATGTAACAGTCTGTGTTTAACTTTTAAATAAAAACTTTAATTTAAAGAAGATTTTTAATATAGCAAATATGTATACAGACCCAGTCCAATAAATTAGAATATCATGGAACAGTCGATTCATTTACATAATTCATAGATTATAGATTCATGGCCCACAATTTAAATGATTTCAAGTATTTATTTGTTTATTTTTACATAAAACCCACAAAAACAGGAATTCAAAAAATTTGAATATTGTGGAGAAATCAGCCCAAATTTTGCAGGGCATGAATGTTTTAAACTGAGTGTCATCTACTAAACTCAAAGCATGGGTAAGCCACAAAGGTTCATAGCTAAGGAGGCTGGCTGTTCACAGAATGCTGTGCCTTTTATTTGGGAATCAAGGACCAAGGTTTTGAAGGAAGACAGGTGAGGAACAGAACCCAAACTGCTTGAGTTCCAGTGTGAAATATCCACAGTCAGTCATGATTTGGATTGCAATGTCTGGCGCAGGAGATGCAGATTTTATTTCCAGCAGGACCTGGCCCCAGGACCAGGCTGATTGCCTTTTTGAAAGTACCATATTTTGATTTTGATTTGAATTCCTGTTTTCATGGGTTTTATGAGCTGAGGCCCAAATTATGTAAAAATAATCAAATAAATACTTGAAATCATTTAAATTGTGGGCCCTGAATCTATAATCTATGAAAGTTTAACTTTGTGAATGGAATTATGGAAATTAATCAACTTTTCCATGATATTCAAAATTTTGGAATAGGTCTGTACTTTCAGAATGCACTGCATAATAATCGCCAATGCTCTGTTGTCTCCAGAGTTCCAATCATCCTCATGGCATGGATTTCCATGGCTGAGTAGCTGGATGCAAGTCTTACATCAGCAAGCACAATGCCAAGTGTCGGACGGAGTGGTATAAAGCAGGTAGGCACTGGACTTCACAGTGGAAACATGTTCTGAGGAGTTATGAATCACGCTTCTCTATCTGGAAGTCTGGGTTTGGCAAAATGCCAGGAGAACATTACCTGCCTGAGTGCATTGTGCCAACTGTAAAGTTTGGTGGAGGAGGGACAATACTATGCTAATGATAATGGGTTGTTTTTCAGGGGTTGCCCAGGGAGCATTAATTCCAGTGAAGGAAAATCTTCGGTATTTCGGACAATAGTATACTTCCAACTTATGGGAACAGTTTGGGGAAAGCCCTTTTCTGTTCCTGTATGATATATATAATAATAATAATAATAACAAAGCATTACAAATTACTAGTGCCCTCTAAGGATAAAGAAATGCCATCTTCACCTTTTTGTTGAGGTGCTATGGTGACATGCCTCAGCTGTTCTATGATGCCTAAAAGTAAGAAATGGAAGCATTTATAACTTTAGTGGCACTAATACCCCTATATAGTCTCACATATCATTTTTTTATTGCTGCCCAGTTATATAAGCTAAATAAACTTTTGCTTATAATGAGGCAGTGGCCGCCAGAAGAAAGGACGTGTTTAATCCTCCAGTAGAGCAGCAATTCTCGTTTGTATTTCTCTATAGGGACAGCACAGTCACCAGTTTTTTACAACACAAGTGGGGAAACTAGTAACGCTTGCTCTTATAAAGAAGTGTGGCAGATTTGTTCCACCTGTAAAGAATACAGAGCAGACCTTTCCAAAAGCCGTTCACTGATGTGTAGCTGTGGCTTTTTTGGCTGAACTGTCTCTTACACATCATCTTCCCTAAGCTCAATACACCTCGAAGTGAAAATGACAACACTGCCAGAATAACTTTTAAACCTTTTTTCACAAGTCACAGGGAAATGATTGGTGTAGTACACTGCAGTAAACAGATCACACAGAGTAAAACAACAACAAAAACACATCTGTGCTGTCATGAGAGAGATGTAGCACCTATAAATCACCTTTTCAACACCTTTCCAGAATTGCAAAAACACTTCAGATAATGTGATTAAAGGCATTGGTGCTACGTGATTGGCTGTTTCGATTTTACCACAGAGAACCCCCATTATGCGGATCTGTCGCCTTTGTCATCCCTGTTGACATTAAACTGATGTAACATACAAAAATTAATTCTCCATTCTTCCTTTCAATCTTTGTGATATATTTATGATAGATTACAAGCTAGGAGATCCTAACACTGAACACGAGAGATCAGAGCACTGTGCAGGAGAAATGACAACCAAAACATGCATTAAATAGTTAAACTACATCACCCACAGTTCATAGATGTTTCATCACATTTATTTCAAATGTGCCTACAGCATACAAAATTAGTTTGAACAGTGTTGTTTGATAAGCTTTAGCATGATAAATCAAACAACACTGTTCAAACTAATTTTGTATGCTGTAGGCACATTTGAAATAAATGTGATTTTTAAAATACAGCCAAGAGCTGTAATTCCCTATGCTGTCCACTCTCGATGTTGCAGCACATTCCAAATAGAGCCGTTTTAGTGACCGAGTTCCCTATGAAGAGCCCTTGGGATTCTGTACCCTGTGCAGTGTGTAGG
>JAOVYV010000008.1:6964308-6984178 GCA_025674545.1 Hassar affinis
CACAGAAAGGACCCAGACCGCCCCACCCGGGGATCGAACCCGGGACCTTCTTGCTGTGAGGCAATGGTGCTACCCACTGAGCCACCATGTCGCCCACCAATAATTATATAGACTATTAAATTTATTAATGAATAACACATTATGTTTTTTTATTTCATCTATACCTATAAATAATTCTGTCGAACATCCATGATACAGGTTTCTGTTTTCCCTTATATCATAGCAGCTTTAAACAGTCATTCGCTCACCAGACAGAACCCTGCTCATCAATATACAAGAAATTCCTTTGTCCTCAAGACTTACGCAGTTATGGAGTGATGAAACTTGATATTTTCTCCATAAATATTAAAAACATTTTTTTGCAGAAAAGATGTTTTTCGCCTTGTCAAAGATTATATGTTATCCCGTCTTACACAATGTTAGATAACATTTTCCTATTATTAACAGTCTTAGATTATATTATTCATTATGCAAGTTCCTGTGAATGAGTTGTTTCTATAGAAACAATATGTTTGAACAAGCACATAAATATAAAGTTCTATTTTGAATTCCACTCAGGACTAATGTCAGAGCTGATTTAATAGTCAATTAATCAACACCTTCTGACTAATCAGAAGCTAGAATTTCAACAGTATTGTGGTGTAAACATGTTTAATACACTTTCTAGACATCTTGGCCAAACAGGATGTGGGTAAATTAAGGAGTAATATAAAAACACACTGCTGCCTAACATAAACGATAGGAAGCTAACACTTTTGGTCAGAATGACGATAGTAATGTCTCAAATAGTTACCATATGCACTTCTTATAATGTGATCATAGCTGACGTGCTCCTTGTATAACCAATTGCTTTGCTATTTTGTTCCTCTAAAATTTGTGCATGGCTTTATTAAATCAGCATTCAGTTACACCAGAATACATGTATTAGAATGAAGACAAGGTTTCCACATGTATTCTTCCATTTGCAATGTGCACCCAGAGAACAATCAGTATGGAAAATAGAAGTTTCAAATAAAAATAGAAAAAAAAAAAAAAAGCAGCCTATGGTGCTTTAACAACCTGGCCGTGACGCCGCAAACAGCTGGTGGTTTAGCATTCAGCTTTGCGTTGTGCCATTTCCCAGACAGCGTCCATAAGTCTCTCAAATTTGGAGCATTGTCAACGTCATTATCTTCTTATTTTCTGCAGATGAGCTTGCTCAATTGATACATACTTTCACCGAAGCATCATAATACCACCACTGTCTATGGCACCCTTACACGTTCTACTATGAATAAATTAAGTCGAGTTGAACAAAGCCTGTTCAAACCAAATGCTTGGATCTATTTTTCAGCCCTGCTTATCAGTCAGCTCGTTTACAGAATATAATTGAATATGTAGGAATTTGGAATATTGTGGAAGAGGCTCTGGAGGCACTGTGACAGCCAATTCTTCAAAACATTGTATTCTATAGTTGTACAGAAAATATGGAGGGGTTACTGGGCTGTAATGCATGTACATGCACACTAAGATGAAGTTTGCTGCGAATTTGAATATACTGATACAAAATGTTGGGCGGTTTTAGCCTTTCAGGTCTGGCACATCTATTAACAGAATGGTGGCTAAGCCACTAATTACACACACAATAAAAGAAGCTTAAAGTGCTCTCTGATTATACTGAATGTCACTTTGAATAAAGTAGGCCTAAATAACCATGTGTTGTGTATTACGGTGAAAGAGAATGAAAAAAAAACGTGCTGTTTGTGCACACTTAAGTCTCACAGCATCAAAAGTCACAGCTAATAGATTCTTTTTCACCTGAGAAATGATATCCCACAGTGAATAGCTAATACACCATAGAATGCTGTCTCTGCAATCAGCTTGGTGCATTGTTCATGGATAATGTTGGGTTAGTGCCACACATCCAGAAAAGAAGAAGAAACTAGTTACACAGATCATAAAAAGAGAAAGGACCATTATTATGGTTTACTGCCATTATTGTATGTTAGCACATCTCAAGTTCTACTTCATTTGTTTATGAGCAGCAATTATTCTAAACAAATTTAACTGTGAACTTTTCTGTTCTTCCTACGATTGTTCTTTTTCTTTTTAGTAATCTGTTGGAGATTTTGCGCTGCAGCTGCTTTGTTTGGATCGAATCCCAGTGAGGCCACAGTCATCCATGGCAGGGAGTCTAGGGCTTTGTAATGGCTGCTGCAAAACTTTCGCTTTGCTGTCCTTAAGCCATTTTGACACAACATGGAAAGAATTTATTTATTTAGTTAATTTATTTATTTAAAAGGGACAATACACATTAATCAACATTTCAGTTCTAACTCAATATTAATGTGTCAGAGTTAGATACAAAATCTAATACTTTGCATCATTGTCTTGCTTGGCATGGTTGTGACACAGCTTTAACTTTCTGCCTGATGTCTTGATGCTTTGGTATTCCTATATAATCTTCCTTCTCCATGATGCCATCCACAACATGAAGCTGCCACTCCCAAGCACATCTATGCCACCATGTTGGAGTTGGTAGCTCATCCCTATTATGGATAAACACTTTTTATTTTATCTGATCAGAGACCACTCCCCCAAAATGCTGGTGGTCACATGGACAGACAAACAGGCTTGTAGTAGGAGCTTCATCCTTGCACAAAAGTCTTTCAGACCATGGTGATGTAGGACTGTGTTAATGGTGGATGTACAGCATATACTTTAGTACCCAATGCCTCCAACTCCTTCACTAATGCCTTTACTGGATCAAAATTCATTCATCCCTTTCAATTAGTTAAAGCTAAAGATGCTTATGGCACCATCCATTTTTTTTTGGGGGGGGGTAATTGCTCCTAAGGAGGAAGTGGACAGCTGGATGTCCACGATTTTTACGAGGTCTTGGCAGAGTTGCTTGGATATTCCCATGTTATCAATGAACATGAAAAATGCATGGCAACAGCGTTGATATGTTTTGCAAATGGCCTGATCATTGCCTGGTTTTTAACTTTGTTTACTCGTGGACTTCTTTGCTATGTTTAATAAAACCCTGTTTATCTGCCTCTACCTGCTTGACAGAACAGTTCACTGACGTATGGATGCAGCAGGCAACGTTGACTGGCATTGATGGCATAGGGCCACATCGTGGGTGAACAGCAGCAACAAATTAATCAGCTAACCTTTCAAATGGCACAGATCCAAGCCACGGCTTGCAAGAGGGAGTGCCGAAGTGCATGAAGATTTCACAGTTTAACAATCTGTTCACTGGCAAGGCACTAGCATGGGCCACAACCATTTGGAAGGTGCAACCATTTTATGCAACCATTTCAATTACTCAGAGTGTGACCAAGTTTGCATTTCACTTCTGCACATTTGCAGCAAGAAGTGGCTGGAATGAGCTGGCACTGAAATCCACCTTCCACCAAGGATGAGCAGCACCACAACACAAAACCTCAGAAGAATGCATGTTACCTAAATCACATTTTTAGAACTCTGACTTGGGACTTGGACAGGGAAATCAAGCACGATCCCAATGTAAGCATAATCAAGTAGTAAGAAAAAGTGAGTGACTGATCACATGGGCTCACACTTCCCCTGCCACAGGGCACCATGGGACTCCAAGCAACTCTTCCAAAGCAAGTACAGTGGTAGTTATGGCAATAGTGAAAATTTAAAAAATCCTTCCCTACAGCAATATCAACTCCCTTCAAATGCCAGCTCTCTGTCAAATTATCCACAAAATGGAATGAATCCTTTTTGTGTTATGCTGAGCAGGTCACAGCCCACATTCTGAAAGAAATGAAGGTAACGGATGTATGTCTAAGTGGCAGATGAAGCTAGAAACCAAAACACTGAGTAATTGTGTATGTGTGTGTTATGTGGAGCCTGAAAGTGGCAAAGTATGTGAGCATTTCCTGGGCTTCATTAAGCTGCAACGTTTTAGTGTCCAGCACGTAATGGAGTTGATAGAGTCTCGACTGCAACAACATGCAATTCATGAATTACTGTGTGTAACTCAAAGCTATGATGGGTATCAGTGATGAGGGGAGGCATCTCTGCTGTCCAAGCCAGTATTCAGATAAATGTAATACCTCGTAATATACAGAATACCTCATCATTGTTGGGGAAAGAGTTCAAACGGAGTGGGGGCTATCAGGTGGCAATAAACACAAAACATTATATATCTATATGTCACTGGGTTTAATGTTATGGCTGATAAGTGATCTATTTTTTTTTTCATAGCATCTTTCCTGAAGAAAAAATGTGATGGTGAGAGAAGATAAAGTTATATTCTTTCATGACTCCATATCTAGTCATATTTAATTGATAAGCTATTAGATCTATAGAGCAGAACTGCCCTAATTTGAGCCAAACTTCACACACAGTCTAGTCCTGTAAAAGCTCATTCAGCTGATGTAAGGAAAATGGACTGCTTGTTCAAAGAAGCACTTGCACAACTCATACCCACAGACTCAAAACTCTGATCCTTTGGCTTTGTCAATTAAAGCAAAACATATCCAACCCAGAAAGACACGTGTAAGATTACATATTGAAAGCACCAGCCATTAAATGCAGAGTTACAATGTGAACAAATGAAAGACTGAAAAGTAAGGCATCAGGCTAAGGAAAGGTAATGTGATGGAGGGGAAAACATTCTGACTCTCCAGTTACTTGTAGAAGAATTACAGCCACTGCAGTGATATTTGAAAACGTTTTTGGCTTTCGAGTTGAACACTAACTCTATCACTACCACTCACTGGGTGTAAGCACAGTGACTTCTGCCTATACTGGCATCACGTTCAAAACCTCAATTGTGATTGGTCAAAATAAGCCATCTTCCTTACCACCAGACCAACCTCTGGTGGCACATGCTGCACACAACACCTCAATACAGGATCTTCTGAAGTTATTAGAAAGAAGGTGGTCTGCATTTTCTCAGTATTGAAAATCCATCCTCCATCCTTATACCATCCTTATTTCTAAATTCTCCAGTATACTGAAATACTACAATAGTGCCCAAGCCTAATAAATGGTGGTTTATAAGCCAAAAAAAAAATGCAACAGCATGTGCAAAACAAGGAAAAATCATACACCTGAACAAACATAAATGTAATAGCAAATCAGCCACCATCACAAAAACACAACAGTAAAATCAAAAGCATAACAGCATAGCAAAGTAAAAAAAAAAAAAAACACTGATGTTTTCTGATTTGCCGTTCTGTTTATTATTTCTTAACACGTTTAGCGCTTATATAAACCATAAATCTGTTACATCTGTAAACCAATAGAATGTACATTTGCTTTTTTCCTACTCACACAGTAATACAGAAGACATATACATTTAAGAAGAGATTTATATTAAAAATTGATGGTTGAGACTTTTAAATAATGAACGAAAACAGCGGCTTTGCATAAACTTCAACGCAATTTTCTGGTATTTGTGACTTTCACTTGTATATGTGGTCAGTGAAGAGCAGTAGTGCAAGAGTGGAGAATGTAGCTAATCAGCACAGGCAGTTTGCATTACAGAGAATTCTCTGCCGGAGCATTCATTTGATTCAGTTTAATCAAGGGAACTATGTGGAATGTCAACACTGCTGGGTTTGAATATTAATAAATATTTGCAAGTTGTGCAATTCAACATTAGTCTGTCGAAAACTATTTGAGTCGGGGAAGAGAAATTAGCATACTTGCTAACAAAAGGCAGAGATAATATGTGTTACTCGGGCTGATGAACTATTGATTGAGATTAATGCTTATGCTTTTTGGGAAGGAGCCATAAAACAATAACCTATTACGTGAGGTAATTGCTCGTATGAAAAATCTATTATATTTCTATCCCATGGCCAGAGCAAATGACTTTATAATATTTATCAGGACTCTGTGGAGCAGAATTTATTAACTGACATGCAAGTACAAAGTCTTCCAGGGGGAAATGAAGGTTGAAGTGTTAAAAACCGTGGATATCCCATTAATGCATTAGAATTATGTGCACGGGAGTCATTTACACTGGGGAGTATGGGGGCATGTCCCTAAACATGGTGCATCAACACCAGTTGAAAATTGAATTGATGCACGAAAATGAAAGTTGTGTGTAATGTTAGAGTTAAGTGTTAAAGTGTTACAGTGTAACCTGGATATTCTTTGATGACCCTCAGTCAGATGCTATCACCTTTGATCCAGTGCATTGTGTTAGCCATATTATCAAAAATGCCTCTTTTTGACAGAATTGTTATGTCTTCCTGACATGTTGTGGTTTTAAAACGCTCTAAGAGTTTGTAATGTAATAAGCTTGGTTCAATTTGCCAAGTACAAAAAAAAGAAAGAAAGCAACTCTGGCCAGGCTAATCTCTAACTAGCTAGCTACCATTTCATCATGACTGTCTAGCAAGCATGCTTCATAACTGATATAACAGTGGACTTAACTGTGTGATATGCAATGAATTATGTCCACTAATAATTCATATTACTAGACCATATAAAGGTAAGATGGGTAAGAAGGTCACTGGCAGTGTACAGCACAGCAAGCTAGTTACAGATAAGTTTTCTGAATACAGGCAGCAGTTGGGTTATTTTATTGCTAGGCTCCTATATGTCCATGGTTAACATCTTGCTGTCTTGTCTGCTGTGAAGCACACAAGGTGTCATGTTTGAGCATCATCCATGGACAGGAACTTAATGTGTTGCCTGCTACATGATTTTATATAAACATGCATCATCTCACTTTGGATTCGAACCTGCACCCTCAGACACTGGAAGTGGGGGTGATAATAATTACACCAAGAGCTTTGGATTTATTATTTGTATTATCTGGCCATTATCTGATAGAAATATGTCCCACGTGTTTTGAGCATGTTTTAACATTTTAGTTTTAAAGCCCTACACAATCCCAGTAAACACTGAAATTTTGTGCATTTGTATTTGGCATACACATCCCAATAGCTGAGGCAGATGAGCCAATAAGCCAGTGACAGTTAGACAGGGTTGGGAGGGATTCAATTACTAATTACTTGTTAAATTACCTAGTAATTTTGGTGCTTCTGTTTGCCATTTCTGCTTTAGATACAAAATAATGGCAAAAGTTCCATGGTAATGACCAGTACAACAGGTAAGATTAGCTATTGGTTTCACTTGAGATCAGAATGGTGGTGTGAGACTGATGTGGGTGCTTTTATATCATTTTATATAAATTGATATGTATTTTAGTGATCGATTAAAATAAAAGGATTGTAATGATGGGTATTTATATAATATAATACAATATAATATAACTTTTTCCAATAAAAGCAATAAAGGCCATTAAAAACTTGACTGTCAGCCTGAAAGGCATATTTTTTATATGGACTAACATAAAATAATAAGAAATCCCAGGTCCCAGTAGCAGATGAATTTCAAAACATCAAAGCCATTATAATTACATATCAGCTTTGTAGGCAATCATTTCTTATATCCATTAATAAAAAAAAAAATATTGACAGATAAAAAAAAGCACATCTATGTCCCAAACACGTTTCAAACAAAACTGATGCCCACGAGGCTCTGCATTAACTGATATTTATTAATGTCTGAAAAATAAATGCATCTATGCCAAATGAATTCAGAATAAAGGGAAAAAAAATCTATCAGAAATTGTCTCCTGCTTCAACGCTCATGTCAAAAAGCTTCTGTAAGATCGTCACTTAATAAAGTGGTATGTGTATTAATATAAAAAACAAAACTAATAAGACAACAGTCGAAACTGTATAATGATCAGCAAATGAGAAGTGGATATCACGTCATAAAACGCTTGTCTATTTTTTTGTGCTTCTTTTTTTGTACTTGTTATCTCCACAGAAAAATCGATCACATTGGTTGAACAAGCAACATGGAATTGAACAGAAAGTATTAAGTGTGATGTTGACCTATGGGAAGGTACATTAATTGATCCAGGAGCTTGTCCTCGGGTATGCTTTGAGGCATCAATAAATCTTCCCAAGACAGCTGGAAATAATCTTTGAAGGCAACACGTCCTTTAACTATTTGAGGTAGATCAATGCAAGAATGTTTGCATATAAATTTCAGAGCATTCTGCAAGCCTTGTTTGGCATGCACAAACAAAATGGCTCATCCCTCTAAGTAAATGTCATTTCTAAAGACAACCACAATAGGCCCTGATTGCTTTTTTGTGTCTATTTAGTGTATATCAATGTTGCTCACACATGCATGGCTTACACATGGCTAATTTCACATCGGCTGTTCCTTCCTAGCTGCATTCTTAAACATTCAGTGTTTTTGAATCAGTTGCACATTTGTTGGAATGAACACCCAGAATTTCTCTTAAGCTCATGAAATCATTTGTGGGACTGCTCATAAATGTATGCACACCATGCAGTTCTAGATTCTTCATAGATTTTAATTACTGTGTAGTTAAATATCCAGAGACAGCACACCTATACCGTCATTCTTTGCAAATATGCCCCCCCCCCTAGTTTAATTATTCTACATGGGATATTGATATCTCCTCCATGATGCCTTTGGCTGTTTCCAAGGTGACTGAATGCCCACTCTTCATTTTATTTTTGGAAAGAATTACACACATTATTTTTGCTTCCTGCAAAAAATATGCTTTCTCCATCTTTGTCCTTTAATGTCTTGTTTTATTATTATAAAACATTTATCTAAAGAATTCTATACAGTGCAATTCTATACAATTGTAAATGTAATCCTGGTTAAGAAATATATAATAATCATGCTAAAGGAAATATATTAACTCAATAATGCGCACATTATATACTACACTTATGCCTGGTGGACACGTTATGTGTTATATAGCTAGTATATCACTAGAACAAATACAGTATATCCAGCCAATCAGCTAATCATATGGCAGCAGTGCAGTGCAGTGCAGAAAATTTATACAAAACCTCCAAGAGCTTCATGTAATGTCCACATTAAACATCAGAATTGAAAAAGAAGTGAATTTTGATAATGGCATGATTAAAGAAAACTAAGCTATAGAGGTCATTTTTGGAAAGCTAGGCTAGCTGAAATTTGATGATTCATGTGATAGATGCCATGCTTCTCCTTGTAATTTAAGTCATATGTTTTTTTACTTGTCCATTTCTATGTAATTTTGGGTGTGGTTACTTTGATCCTACATCCAATACAATCCTCAGAGCCAAGACTGATATTTGTTCAGCTGTAGCAATATTTGGGGTTCCTCCACTGTAAAAAAAAATGGTAATTTTCTGGCAGCAGGGGCACCAGGAAATGTCTGTAAGAACAGTAAAAGGCAAATTAGCTTTACCATGATAGTTTACATCTAAAATTAAAACCATTCAACTGAACATTCTTTGCAGGAACCGAACCAGCGATCTTCTACTCTTAACCCTTAACCGCCCACCCATTTCTTTGTTATTAGAATAGTATACTATAAATCTAATTATTCCATTTTACACAGTAATCCTAACACAAACCATTCAATCATATCTTACAAAAGCCCAAGTTTAAAGTAACTGTCAGAGTTCATTTTGTAAGTGCTGTCAAATGATTTTTTTTATTTTAATAAATAAATAAACTGCATTTTATTTTCTTAAATGTAGGTTAACTTCACTCTAACATTGTGTAAATTACAGAAAGCTGCTATGTTTTTCAGTGAAGAATACTGTATTTTTATGGTTAGTTTTCTTAAAAGTCCCATCTAAAAGCTGTTAAAAAAAACAGATGTTTAATCTATTCCATTTGTGCAGATTTATTTTGTTCAAGCACATGACACATTTTAATAAAGTTTATTCTTGTAATTGTTTAGATATTTTACTGTAATTTTGAAATACAAGGAAAAACTGATGTAAATGTTGCTGTTGAAAAACTGTAAACAGACTATTATTTTTTACAGTGTAGGGATTGCACTGAGCTTTATACTGTGTAACGGGATGTTCTGGCCTTTCCTTTGCTGGCAAAGTAATTTTTTCCCTTTCTTTCCTCCTTTTTTGGGGCTCACCAGAGAGGGATAGTGTTTGTGGGGAGGAGGGGGTATACCCCATAAACTTTGTTCATTTGGGTGGAGCAGTAGTATAGCTCATTCTTGGTCACTATGGGAGCATTTTGTTTCCCTTGTCTTTTAAAGTTGTACTGATGGGAATAGTGCCACTGATGGTATGATGATGCAAGCTGCTCTTATAAAAAAAAACAAAAAAACAAAAAAAAAAACAGATTGACCAAAAGAAAAAAGCTTGGAAAAACATTGTCTGGTCTTTTTCCAGCATTTTGCTGTTCAGTTTTGTTGAGCCTTTGCTCCCTGTAACCTCAGATTCTTATTCTTGGCTGAAAGGAACGCGATCGTGATCTTATACTCGTGTAACCCATCTGGTTCAAGGTTCGACATTCTGACATGCTTTTCTACTCACCAAACTTGTAAAGAGTGGTTATTTGAGTTACACCAGACTTCCTGTCAGCTCAAATCATTCTGTCCATTCTCCTCTGGTCCACCTTATAAACAAGGCATTCCCCCTGCAGAACTGCCTTTCAGTGAAAAAACTCTTTCATTGAAGAAAATTCTGCTGCTTGACGTGACCATTAACTGAAACTCTGACCTGCATCTTGTGATTTTATGCAATGCATGAATAGCTGAACTGTATGCTTGCATTCACCAGCAGGGGTGAACGTGTTCCTGTTAACGTGGTCGCTGGGTGAGTATTGCTCTTATTTAAAATTAAATAAAATATATTTATTTCAAGACAAATTAAGTTAACAAGAGCTCTTTAAGCACCCATTTAATTACTACAATGCTTGTGGGTTATTTTCCACACCAGACATTCATCAACACATAGAAAATCTTGCTATTAATAGAGCCTGGTTTGTTTCACAGTCCTTTTTAACAGAACGTGAGTTACATATAAGGGTGCGTTGCTGGCAGGAGGCTGACAAGGTGGCCTTATCTAACACAAGTGTCATGCGCTTGACCTGCTGTGCTATGCTTGGCCAGTCAAGGATCACAGCTCCTCACACATCACAAAATTATATTCTTAAAATTGAATTGATAGTGAGTAAACAGTTTAGGACTCCAATAACAGAACACTTACACACATTCACTTTAGTTTGATATGCTGGATTTCACGTGACATTTAAAAAATATATGCATTTTATACCATGGACCTGAAGCCAGCATCAGTAGTAGCAAAACCATCAACAGAGCTTCATATCAGCATATCAGGGCAAAGCAATACATACAAATGGGGACTCTGACCACATAAGAATCTATGGCAAGTATTTAAGTGTTGTTTAGACTAGCGTCAAGTCAAATGCTATGACAGCATACGGATCTACATAACCTAATGTAAAGAAGTGTAGAAAAGATTAAAACCTTTAAATGGAAATCTGAGCACACAAGCACTGAGATCAGTAAAGCACCAGTATGACAGGATATTATCATGAGGTAATCTGAAATAGTGTGCTGCCAAACATTCAAGATTTTCCAGTTCTTGTCCTGGCAACAATGGAATGTTTTGAAAGCGACATTTTCCTTTGCATTTTCAAAAAGTTTCCCATGCATACAACAATATTTTGAGATCTCATCCTCGTCCACACGGATTCGCAAAAAGGAGTGAAAACACAGTCGTGTGTATGCCAGGCCAATAGGTGGTGGTGTAACTTGGCCACTCAAATATACAAAATACCACAGGAGAACACCATGAGCCTGCATACAAACACAGCTCAATAGCTCACCATTGTTGTTTGTAGTGCAGGTTTAAAAAATAAGTAGCCATGTGTGAGGTGGGGCTGTGCCATCACTGTTTTCAAAAGATTCCATATTCCCCTGTCTACATGGTGACACACAGGTTTCATTTTCAAAAGATTTCACTTAAGAACCCGCTTTCTATAGTTTGCATTTTTACACCCAAAAATACCTTGATGTGTGAACACAAAGGCCAAGAAAAAAAAAGCCTCTCTTTTCACCACTGTTGTGTGGGTGGCCCTAACTGAGGAATGAGGCCTGTCCTCATGATTCACTTCTGAAGTGCTCTGGGGTGGATATCAACAGTTTTTTGTTCTAGATGCCTCTCAAATGTAGAAACTGCATTAAATGCTTTTTTTTTTAGCTGTGTGAGTATGGAGAGTAATCCGTGACAAAATGTGAAATATAACACACACACACAGTGTTGCCTTTCCAAAGTGACAAGCAGAATATATGCCAAAATGAAAAACAAAACCACTATTACGTTGTTTTTTCGTCACTTGACCTCTTTTCTGAAAAAAAAATACACAAGGATTTGCATTTTCAAACTGGCATGCCGAATCTGTGTCACAACTGTACTGCTTTCCATCATGAGTTACTTCAAAACATGAACTCTTCACTGAAATGCAACACACAGGAGATGAAATGTAAAAGATCCTTAACATTGATTTAATGCGGCTCGATCTCTTAACAGAAAAACAATATGAATGGATTTACTTTTAAAGAATGAAATGCTGAATTTGTGTCAGAACTGAACACAAATCACCATAAAATGCAATCAGTTCAACTGAATTGTATTCCTCCATGTGGCGCTGCGAGGATGCCAAAACAGAATGCGACACACGTGATCGTATTTCATCAAGCAGCCGAGAAGTATTTGTCCGAAAATGTCATCACTGTCCAATCAGAATCCTCAACCGAATTTTGGGGAGTGGCTGAGAAACCAGATGAATGTCAGATGAAATGACCTTAATCCTTAATCCAGAGAAAATGTGTTTTTCCTGAAGGAGTTAAAGAGTGGCTTATAACAAAAGCAATACACTGTGTGCGTTCCGTTTCACATTTTGGCACCGTTTGTGATTGCTTTTCATTTTGGCACAAATTCCTCTCCATCTGTTAACATCACACCCATTGTTTTAGCAGAGACACTGTTGAGGCTTGATGAAGAAAAAAATAAAGCAAATATATACTGTATACATATATTCTACATTCATGCTTGCATTTTTCTCATTTGGCTCTTATTTTTATCCAAACCACCTTGCAACTGAGACAGCATGCAATGGAGAAGTTGAGGCTTAAATGTTGCTTAAGTGTTGCTTTAGCTCCCCAGGAGGCAGCTTAGTGGTGCTGAGTGGAACTGATGACCCTCTGACTGTTAGTACAGGGCCTTACCTACTGATCAGGCAGATGACCAACCAGAACATATGAGATTTTCTCTTTTACTCACTTGCTTACTTTGAACAAGTCATTACTTAAGCATGGGGTTCAACATTTTCCATTCAATGACATATCTATCTATAGCTTGCTTTAAATCACTCATTGTTTTGTGGGCTCGTTTGGTGGGTTCATTTTCCTGCCAGGAACCGGTGCATGGAGGTATGTCCACAAAGAAGTAGAAAGAGCCAGATTGCAGCTGTCATGATCCTGAAGCTTGTGGCCAAAAGTGTATAATAGATACAGTACCAGATGTGCTAGGTGTAGAGTGGCTGAGACTAAGAATAGTATTCCCTTCTTTTTTTCATGCTTTTTGTTGGAGATGAACAGCTTTTGATGGAGAACCGGTAACGTAAGTCTGGTTATGCTCTTTTGACATAAGTTTCCAAACTTGCGAGGAGCAAGTTACTGAGTGTTGCAGTGCTTTAGTCATGCACAGATTGTTTTAATTCCTAGTCTGTCCTCAGCTGTACAGCAGCAAGCCTCTGTGGATCAGCAAAACGAATCCTCTCAAATGCCACAGAATCTCACATACACATGCGTGCACACACACAAATTCACACACACACACATTTGTTCTGCTATACTTGTGAGGACTTGCCATTGAAATAATACTTTCTGCAGCTAATTAAAGCCAACCCTAACCCAAACCTTAACTTCAGTACTGAAAAGGTGACTTTTTGGCCTTTTCATTTTGTTATTTTTGTCAAAAGATGCAACTCTTTCTTTATGGGGACCAGCAAAATGTCCCCACAAAGTCAAAAATATCAGATATTGCTATCATTGTGGAGAAATTTGGTCCCCACAAAGACATAAAAACATGAAACACATGTGTGTGCGCTCTCTCTCTCTCTCTCTCTCTCACACACACACACACACACAAACGTCTTCTTGTGAGAACTTTCCAGTGACATAATTATTAATGCAGCTAATTAATGCTATGTCAAAATGAACTCTAATCATAATCATGTCCCCACAAGACTCAAAGCCTGAACCAAATGTACTCATAAGGTCAAAACTGTCAGATATTCTTATCCTCCCCCTAACAACCCTCCTTCACTCTCTCTCTCACTCTCACACACACACACACACACACACACACACCACAGTGACGTACGAAACGGACTTTCAGTCTCTCAGCATGCATATTGCATAGTGCATATCTGGGTAACAGTCATTATGAGCTACGGATGTTCTTAATGCTTAATTCATTGCTTCTACAGCAAAGGAGGACTAATCTGTAAATATGAAAGTGTGGATAGAATAAGGCCACACAACGAGCCCTTTTCTCATATAAACTCTGGACAATGTCTGGAGTTGCCCTTTCACACATGTAGCACACAACAAGAGGTTGTTGATGTCAGATGAATTCTCACCTGGCGGAAATGTTCCGTTCGGTTTAGGTGAGTGGTGGCACCTGGGTAGAGCATGCAGGAGGCAGGAGCTGACACTGTGGAACCTGCTGCAGTAATTTGGTCATAAACAACCAAATCCCTAGCTATTCTTTGAATTTATCTGATGATTTCTCTCCAGACCTTTTCATTGCCGTCTTCTTGTTTGTTTTGTGCCCTTCACGTGATAGAAATGTCATCAACTCGCTCGCTTCTGTCAGTCGGATATTACATGGACTTTGAACTAAGGAGCTGGCAGAGTAAAATCCCTATAATGTCAAGTCCAACAGATTCTGACATTCTCCAAGCAATGTCTGTATAAGTTCAGGGTTGTGCTGCATGTGTGAAACTTCTGTTGATGCCTTACTGATGTAATCCAAGCCTTACGATTTATTCTGTATGTTTATTTATGAATAAGCCTCATAGCTAAGAATTTTGCATTAGCAGAAGTTTTTTTTAAGATTACACTTTGGGGAACTTTTGGCTCTGAGAACATTCATTTTCTGAGTGGACGGCACAGCAGCATTGATAGCATTGATGTCTCACAGCTCCAGGCTCCCTAGTTAGATCCTGAGCTGGGATTAATGTGCCTGTGCACTTTCCCCCATGTCCATTTGGGTTACCTGTGTGTTCTCTGGTTCTCTCACCTCCCAGTAGTAGGAAGAGGATTAGTGAGGTTAAATTGCCTCTAGGTGTAATTGAGTGTGTGGATGTGTGTGTGTGTGTGTGTGTGTGCATGGTGCACTGTGATGGATTGGGGTTCCATCCTGTGTGTAATTCCTACTGCTTGCCCAGTGTTACAGACCCAACAAGATCTTGACAGGATAGAGCAGTGTCTGAAGATGAAGTTCCCAGATTAAATCCTCCTCATGTTCACAAATGATCCTCCACTGTTGCTACAGCAATTTTAGATATAGACGTTAAGAAATACCATTTTCATACTGCTATAGTTTTGTCTGAGACAAAATCGTGTGAGGAATGATCTAGTAATATTGTGAAGCAAGCAAGTCTACCGGCAGAAAGCTTTCAAAGGGTTGTGAAAACACTGAACATTGACAAACCACATGTTGGATACACATCCATCTGAAAAAACTTATGAAAATGTGGTGGTAGTGATGTCTGTGCTGAATCCTGACCGAGGAATGAGTATCAGGATGTTTGTATGTTAGTTATCACTCGCTAAATCCATTGTTCATGAAATCGTCACACAGGAGTGGAGCAGGAGGAAATGTGCAAAACTGATCAGAAGGAACACTGTGCACTTATTAGCTGTGAAATGTTGGATTGTTTAACAGTAAAGCCCAATTTCCTGAACAGAGCGATCACAGGAGATGAATCATGGGTGTTTGAGTACGATCCTGAGACAAAATGACAGAATGTTGAATGCCACACGACAACACCACCTCACCCAAAGAAAGCTCACATTCTCAAGGGATCATCCATAAAGAATTCGCACCAGAAGGCCAAACGATAAATGGAACATTTTACGCCTTGGAGTTTTGGAGCGTTTGAGGAAGAGGGTTTTGCGTGAGTGCAGTCAGATCACCTCTTCATGGATCCTCCATCATGACAACACACAGAGTCACACTTCACTGGCTGTGAGAGAATTTTTGGTGGAAAAAAAAAAAACTCTAGTCCTTCCACATCCACCAAAGATTAAAACATGGTCGAAAGGCCACCAGTTCCTCACAGTACAGATCATCCATAGAACCACTTTCCAGGCAGACCTTGTAGATAAAAATTTGCAGAAATGCTTGAGTCCAAGTCTCAACACTTTGAATTCGAGTACAAGTCAAATTTCTAACGTTTGAGGGGTCTCATGTCTCTTATGGTTGTGTCATCTGTGTTGACACACAATCACGCGTGATAATAAGGGATAATTAAGTCTCATGTCAATGTTTGCATGATTTAAGTGCGATTGTTGCAAACTCGAGTCCACAACAAGGATCTTTGTAACACATTCTGCACCTTCCATCAAAAATAAACAATTTTAGAAATGGCATCACAGTTTTGACCCACACCTTCCTGTCAACCTGTTCTCACACCAATGCAGGCTGTTCAGCTGATATTATCAAATCTAATCACACACGAGCACATGCACATGACAGAGCAGAACAGAGGATGAGCAGAGAATGTCTTTAACTTGTGAGTGGCTGTAAACAGGCTGTCATTCGCTTTCACTTTAGCTCTTGTTGACGGACTGCAAGGTCAGCGTCTGCCGACATCACACCTTTTAGATAACACACACACACACACACTACTCTGATACAGCTCTAGAGCTGCTATTCCCTGCTAATGCATTTGGACTTTAAAGGCCCGTTTGTGTTAGCAGTGACCCAAACCGGCATTTTACTTTCACTTAACTTTGAGAGGATGCTTTTTTTCGCTGAGCAGAACAGAGGGCACCCTGGGTGTGTTACTTAAACCTTACAGTTCTGCTTCGGGTGAATAGATTTGAGGAAGGCACAAGCTTTTTAATTTGGACATCTGTCTTCATATAGAGGCCTCTTAAACACAAGGCCAGCAGTATCGATCTTGTCATAAACCTGCGAGGGCACAGTAATTTGGGTCTCGCTACAGCGCAGGTAGTTTTCACCTTTCATTTTGGTTTGGGGCTGTAATATTTAGCAGCAGTAATCAAAGTCTCCTAGCTGGCAGTGGAGCATGACAAGGGCCATTGCTAGTGCTCTCTCTCTCTCTCTCGCTCTCTCTCTCGCTCTCTCTCTCGCTCTCTCTCTCGCTCTCTCTCTCTCTCTCTCGCTCTCTCTCTCTCGCTCTCTCTCTCTCGCTCTCCCTCACTCTCTCTGTTTCTCTGTCTCTTTCTCTCTATATATATAATTAGGAACCCATTATGACAGCCATTTTGGGCCAAAGCAAACAGGGTCCAAGCTTCACACATCAAGCACCATATCCATTATCTCACTGTCTCACTGGTCCATTATTCTTGCATTCTTCCACTCCAAGTGTACATCAATCTTAACTGGACAGTACTGAGAGACCCCTCACTATGTTCAACCTCAGCTCTGCATGTTAAGACCGGCTACAAAGGAAACAAATTAGAGATGAGAGAACATAACTGTCTGTCATTTCCCATTCCAACTTTCCTGGGGCTAGATCTCCTGCTGTGGCACTGGAGAAAACAGATATAAAATAAGCAAGCCACACACACACACATACACATACACACATACACATACACATACACACACACACACAGTCTGATTTCAAGCATTATGTGTTAGTTCGCTAATTGGATAATGGCCTGAATAGCTTAAGGAAGCTTTCAAGTCTCAGCTCAAGCAAGCAGTTCATAAACTGCTGTAGTCTGTAATTAGATTTAGGGGACATGTCTCATGTCTGAATGAAAATGGGAAACAAATCTGATCACCTCAAATATGATAAAACTGTTTTCTGTGATATACCATCCAACAATAAGCACGCTTTTCACAATTATGCTGAAATGTTTCATTTTTGACATCTGTCAGTCATGCCACAACACATCTGGAGCACGCGGGTCTCAGGAGCCTTGATGAAGGGTACAGTGGCAGAAGACAGGCATGTCTGGATGTATGGTATCCCATCAGAACCAGGTTGAATTACTTTCTCATATACTCATGTCAGCAGGGCTAGTGCATATTCCCCACCTCCTGCCTATCACTCATATTAAAAATCATCTCATTTATTCAGATTAGCATGTATAAGTATAATTATACAATGAGAGAGTAGGGGGAATTGAGTTGTCCTTTTCTAACAAGGTCTTAATGAAAAGGGTTAGATTTCTCGATTCTGACATCAATGGAATTGGGTAATTCTCAATTATGGTCTTAATTGTTTTTTTTTCAATAATGAATCAGGAACTCCACTCTAAAAATCTCAGCATAACTCCTCTTTGTGTGTTTTGCGGAAGTATGTTTTTGTGGAACCCATCAATCCAAATGTAACTCAATACTGCCCCCATGTGCATATACAAAATGTGACAGCAGGTAAACATTGAATATAATAAAGTTTATCCAATATTTTGCATTATGAGATTACAATAAAACAACTATATAACTGTTAAACCTATCCATAGCCATTTTCTTTACTAATTTTAAGCTGAAAGTAATAATAATTTTCTATAATTGTTTATTTCTAGTAAGTATATATACATCCCAACAAAAATGGCAGTCACTCCCTAAAAAATGGTATAAAAATATCCACAAATATACAATGTTCAATATTTACAACAGAGAACAAAGCCAAGGGGGTAGAGACAAAACCCATAGTCAAACAGGACATGGTATCCGGGTCAGACATGGCACAGTGGTCAGAGTCTCTCAAAGCACTAAATCTCTATGTCTCTATGTCTGAATATTTTTTAAACACCTTGAGTGATTGTACAGTGAAAATAGTGTAATTACACAGGCAATAATTGTCAGGGCATATGGCTGCACTATGACATGGCTATCCTTCTTGAAAAAAAGCAAATATATTGCTCTAAAGTAAATTTATTCCATCAACATTTCATCCTGCACATGCTAGAATTTGGCCAAGCCTTTTGGGCCTCCCCAGGTTCAAAGAGAGTGAAGAGGGAAAGAGAAAGAGAGTGAAGAGGGAAAGAGAAAGAGAGTGAAGAGGGAAGACAGGAAGCAGATATCCAAATACAGCCTTATATTCATAGTCTCTCTCTCTCACACACACACACACACACACACACACACACACACACACACACACACACAGACAAACAGACAGACAGACAGACAGACAGACAGACAGACAGAGAGAGAGAGAGAGAGAGAGAGAGAGAGAGAGAGACCATGTAAGTGGTAGAGGTGCTCAGAACATTTAGAGAGAAGACACACTCTCTCTTAAGCCTCAAGAGAACTGACTCACACACAGAAGAGTCAAGTACATGACAGGAAGAGGGACGGTTTAGCCTGAAATAACTTCATCATTCATTCTTTCATCTTCAGTAACAGCTTTACCCTGGTCAGGATTGCTGTAGATCCTAGGAACAGTGGATGCCTGTCCACCCCGGGCACTACTCACACACATTCACACCAGCAAGATTCTACACCAGGGGTGACAAACTACAACAACAATTCCAGTGAAGTAAATAAAAACAGAATATGATGATTTGCAAATCCTTTTCAACACATATTCAATTGAATATACTACAAAGACAAGATATTTAATGTTCAAACAGTTAACTTTATTGTTTTTCGCAAATATTCACTCATTTTGAATTTGATGCCTGCAGCACATTCCAAAACAGTTGGGTGTTTACCGCTGTGTTACACCTTTCCTTTTAACAACACTCAATAAGCATTTGGGAATTGAGGACACTAATTGTTGAAGCTTTGTAGGTGGAATT
>JAOVYV010000008.1:7036993-7048086 GCA_025674545.1 Hassar affinis
CCAGAATAAAAGGTGTTGTGACTCCACTCCAATAAGTCACATGTTAAAATAATGACCCCAGTATTGGAATAGTTGGATTATGTTTGTAAAATAAATAAATCCCTAATGACAGGGTTGGCGCTCTGCAGTACGTATATTTTGTTTTTCAGAGCTTAATTACATGCCAACTGCCTGATATTAAGTTATTCCCTTTAGATCAGCGACTCTCAAAGTGGGGTCTGGGGACCACCACAGGGCTGTTAATCATAGCCAGGAGGTCTGTGGTAGTGTCGGGTGGCATGACCAAAAATTTGAAGCATAGCATTAAAAAAAAATATATATATATATATCTGCCTGTTTCACACTATTTTTTTCATTACTCAGCCTTTATATAGGTTTATAGTGTATTTATTCTACATTCAGCAGTACATTGTCTTCCTCTATATGTAGCACACTTACATAAAGACTCAATGTGCATTATTATTTCCTTCCTTTACTTCATATTCTGCAAAATACACAAAGTGCATATTGCATTTGCATAAGGAGAAGGAAGCAATATGGAGCTTGGCCAAGCTTTATGATGAAACGTGGAACATGGAGAACTAAATGCAGTACAGTAGTATCCATGGTGACATGGTTCAAACGTGAACAGCCAATCAGAAGCCACTCCTTTCAGTATATCGTCTTCTCTGTAGTCATACAAGACACCCCTTAAATTTCACTGGGGGGTCTCCAAGATACATCCTGTTTTTTCCCAACACTAATACTGTAGTTCATGAGTGTAAAGTACTAACTAATGATAGAGCAGGAGGGCAGAAGGCAGGTTTGTCTGATTTTCAAGTTGTTTTACTAGTGAAGTGCTAACTAGCTGGTTATGGAGAAAACACAAAACCGAGAGGGGAAAAAAATGAAAAACAGCAGAACCACGAGCAGACAGAGCTCTCGAAATGAGACAACAGCCGTTGTGAACTGTCCCTGCCCAGGCACGGCGAGCTCCAGAGAGCGTAAACAGAGAGCGGAATGGCTCTCGTCCAAACCTCAATGAAAGTTCACTAATAAAAAGCTATATGAGTCTAACGAACAGCCAAAATACTAATGGAATGAGTGTACTGAGTGGGTCTGTGGAATTACAGTTAAAGGGCACCTGGCTACAAAAGCTTTGAGATCAAATATAATGTACTGTATTTACAGAATGTACTGTATTTACAGAATATCCATTTTACTTTTTTCCCTCTACATCGTAGTTCTTAACAACACAATACAATAAGTCTTAGAGCTAAAATATAAATTCTGTAATCTTGAGCCTGAAATATTTATTTTATATGTAATCTTGTTAATCCAGAAAAAATGAGTTGGTCTGTTTTAGCTGGAGTGTGAATTTTCTACAGGTAAACACAACAGCAACAAACCAATCAGGAGCTCATTAGCTGTGTTGTCGTAGGAGTATTTGCTGCAGGGTGTGGCAGGACAGACTCAGGGGAGGGTGCATGCTGCAACATCCCTGTTATAGATAATTGGGCCCATGGTGCCCTATATGAACCTCTAGCCCCCTACGTGATACACCCCATACTGAGATTAACACAGGGCCTCATATGCCCTAAATCTCTCTCTACACAAGCATCATGTGAGCAGGAGGACAACTTAGCTGATGAAAAATTATTGTGGATAATAGCATCAATTCTGTCAATTATATTATGCACGTTATGAACGATGTGATGCCAAATCAAATCAACACTGAACTGAAAAGTCCTGATGACATCATGAAATAAAATGAACTGGTACACAAAATAAAACCTTCCTTTTGAGTATACAGCATGTTGTCTTATTAAAAAGCCCATTTTCAAAAAGGCAATGCAGTTACCAAGACATTTTTTTTTTCATTAAGGTGCACTATGATGCCTCTCTGATGAAAAGAATGTTTCCTTGCATTTTGTTATAATTCAGCAATTTTAATTAGCATGTTTCTGCTACAAAAAACAAAGCGTAGACGCGCTACTTCTTAACCAGCATCCAACCCAAGTCTTGCATCGGAAATTCCATCAATCTCTCACTTATAGCTCTGTAATTGGCTATATATCCACGCTGATTGCCATGTAAACATTACGCGGACCACTCCGTTTGAAGACCTCTATACAGTATGCTGTATTGATTTTTCCATATAACAAAGTGTCTTCCTTCCCTCATCAAATAGAGTTTAGTGTTGTACAAGTAAACACACCGTCCTTAACCACATCCAGATTTCTAATCCCAGTGCCCCGTCCATGCACAGAGCCGGTGCTCGGATTATTGTGCTTTACACAATAAATAACTTGCCGCTCTGCTTGGATCCACACCTAGTTTGAGATGCGGCTCCTAAACAGACAGGCTTGTGGGGCTGCAAGATTAATTGTGTGCATCAAAAAAATTAGAGTGTGCAATTTCTACATCTAAAAAAAAACAGGAAAAGTGTTTGGTGATTTATGCCTGAATAAGACCCGTGGCTCGGAGGATCACCCGAGCAGGCGGCTTGGAAGGAGTGTACAGAGATACTGTATGAGTGTAAAAATAAACAAGGTAATAAACAAAGTGACAGAAAGATGTGTCCTGCAGATAAATAAAGTGCAAGCTTTATATTCCTTTATGCGCTCATGTGTCAGAATGGTTGCACCGGGCATTATTATTTTAAGTTTATTTATCTTGTTGTCAGAATGATGATACCAGTAAAGCTGACAAATGATATGAATTATAAACGCGCAGCCTTCTCTATTGAGCGTGGTAGCTGTAATTACTTTAAAGACAATAAACTTTCATATAAATTATGACCTATGTAGTTTTGCTTCTGTGAAGCCCACCCATGAGACAGGTTTACTGGCACTCTGTAGCACAGGAACTGCCTTCGGCTGTCTGTCTCTTCAATTACCGTCAAAGAACAGAGCATGTGCACGATCCAGTCGAGGCAGATATAATTCATATCTTTTAAAAAAATAAAGGTCATGCACAAGGGAGTGGGAATGTTCAAGAAAGCAGACCTGTGAGTCAGGGCAAATCTGCCAGACAAATCTGTCTCTCCTTATACAACAGTGCAGAAACAGCATTAAGATTCTCTCTCTCTCTCTCTCTCTCTCTCTCTCTCTTTCGCATTCTTCCTCTCCTTCTGCCTTTCAGTTTGCTCTCATCCTGATCGCCATGCGTGGAAAAGAACAGAGCAAGCCAACACAAACTACTAGCTATTTATGGACATCCTTCTCATACAGTCTAACACACACACACACACACACACACACACACACACACACACACACACACAGAGCAAGAGAGAGAGAGAGAGAGAGATTTAGGGCAATCCCTATCAGCACCTCTGTATGTACTCTAACTGTTTTATGTAGGACTTTGTAGGAACGTCAAGAATCTTCCAGCCCGAATTAGATTCTGGCTCACCGTTGCATATTTTATGAACCTCATCCAAATCATACAAATTGAGGATGTTGTGTGTATGTGTGATTTGTATACTGATTACACACTAAGCCTGTGTTCTCATTCCAAGTGCTATCAGCCAAAAGGCATCTTCACTGTTATCTCTCCTCATTTTAATTGCAAATTTTGGGAGCGAGTTGGTAATTAAATGGAAAATTGCACATTAATTGATGAGACTAAAGATAAAGCTATTCCAATTATTGCGCAGTACTTTAGGAGGCCTCTCAAGTCTCACTCCCTTGAGTAAGGCACTACCTAACACCACAGCTCTGTAATAATACACAGCCACCAGTGTTTTCACACACACACACACACACACACACACACACTCACACACACATGCATAAATACACATACACTTTATAATGAGTTATATCTCCCGGGTCATCACTCGGTCTCTCAGGGTAAACGGAGTGCCCTGATTAAGCTGTGCAGTTTGCCCTTTTAAAATGCGTCGCAGCTGTCACGGACACGACACGCACATTATTGATCTCTGTTTATTGACTGACAATAACATATCAACCCTATCCACTGACACACTGCAGCTATCACTCACGCCTGCCATTATTAACCTAATGGACTAAACAGATATGTCAACAGTGAGAACATTGGGCACATGACATGTTTCTCTGTATACACATACACACACATTCAGCCACACACACACACACACAGAGGTAACTACTATACCACATACATGCATACAGTATGAGAAAACATGACAGCAGGGAAGCACAGGAAATTGCTGCAGGAGATCCAGATCACATGTATGCTACATAAAACCACTTGCTGTTAATTTTGCCAAGTAGAACAGTGTGTTAAAAGGGAAAGAAAGAAAAATGAAAGCAGAATTATGCATGGAGCAACATCAAAAGCCTGTGAATAAGGAGCAAAGGGAGGAAATTTGGTGTCTAATCAGAGTGTTGTGAATGGCATTAAAAGCTCTGGAACACGGTCTGACTCACTTGCCTCATGTTTATGACTCCCCCTTTTCTGTAACAGCTCACTGAATGTAGCTCCTTGCGTATGAAGAGATTTTTGGTTGATTTGCTCATGGAACACAGCAGTCCTGTAAAGCCACAATCAGCAACAAGCGTCTCACTCGGTTCTGTTCGATTCCACTATTTTGTTTAAATGAATTCAGCTGTGAGTCGATATCAACTCAATTCACTTCGCCTGAAGAACACTCCAATCCATTTGATTAGATTTGATTCTGAGTTAGAGTCTGATTATTTTTATTATTACTATTATTATTATTTGATTTGATTCTACTGGACTCACTCCAAACGAATTCAATTGGATTAAACGTAATTATCTTTCACAGAGATAATGATATATATTTTTTAAAATAAGAGGCATTGTGAAATATTTATTGAGATGACTCTCTAAAAGGGTCCGAATGCGGAATAGAAATGGACACTCTGAAGAGAGTGACCAGCCAAACCACACTGTATGGCTGCTGGTCGATAACGTAGCGCCATCTGAACCCTTCAGCGCCGATCATTAGCCTGTCTGATCACTGGAGATCATTCAGACAAGCAACTTGAGGAGAACAGTTATCGACAAAAGTAATGAACCGATGTCTGACTGTGTGTGTCAGTCTGCCTCTCACCCTTTTTGAGCTTCTTAACTAAACAGTAATTAAAAAAACGACCAGGACTACAGGGGCACAGCTGAACATCTTGTACTGCCTCTTTAATCTATGCTCGATATACTAAAAGATTATATACTACTTAAGACAGGCAAATATACTGCAGACTTCCACCGAACAGCACAAAGAGAACTGATTATCTCAAGTATCACAAGTATCATATGCATACAGGGAAATCAGGACCTTCCTCAGAGAAAGATGCAAACTCCTGTGGTGCCAATTAAGGACTTGTATCCAAATAAACACAAATCTCTGGATATAGCGAAGTCAGGTCTTAGATTAATGCCGAGATATTCAATTCCTTTGGGCCTTGGCCTCCCTCAAGCAAATGGAAAAGCACTGGAAACCCGATTCCATCTGTATCAAACAGGGAAGAATGAGAATCTCAGACCAACTCCCTCTTGTTCATATTATCATATTTATTCAGGCATGAAAGGCAAACACTTATCTTAAGTAAGTTTTGGGAAGTTTGCTACACAGGAATCCTGGAGAGCAGGAGGAAGTGGTTTTAGTGTTTATAGAGCCCGTTTATCATGCACAGACCGTCTCTCTGTCACCGCGCCAAATTTCACATCTGTCAAGAGCTTTATATCTGTGTACTTGCGCACAGATGGACAGATTATAGCAACAACAGAGATCAACATGTTCTGAACATACTTACAGGCTTATACACCAACCCAATGTCTGCAACACTTAATCCAAAAAATATTCAATAAAATAAATGCTCCGTTCCTCAACTGCTTCTACGCTGAGCGGTAGACACCATCTGATAAATATAAGGATCATAGCTTTAAGGCGTTTGCACACTAAGCCAGAAGTGTGTCCGATTGCCATTTTTCCGGCTCTCCGTCAGCGTAACCTGCTCGGAAGTCCGCCAGCTGCAGATCCTGCGGGGGAACGCAATGAATAATATTAAAACAGCGAGTGTGTCGCGAACGCCCAAATATCATGAATCTTAATGTCTTGAATCAGGGCTTCTCTAAAGTGCATAAATAAAGCAGCCCGTCTGAATGTATCTGCTCCATTAGAGGCCAGAGTGTGGGCCCATTTGCGGCGCACGGTGCGACATGGGGGGCTGAGTCAGAAACGAAAGGGAATTGTGAGGAGGAAGGAGAGGGAAAAGAGAAAGCAAGGAAGAAAGAAGCCTTGCATAGAGGTTCTGGGTCCAGCCCAGGGCCCCAGGACACACACACACACACACACACACAGTCCCAGCACTGCTCATTAACCTGTATGAGTTGCAGGTAGGGGATTAAATGTGCTGTACTCATAAAAAAGAAAAAATAAATAAACCCACAGCATAAAAAGCATAAATACACTAAAACAGATGTGCAAAATGGATGCATGCAGCTGCACAAGGCCTGCCAAATATACTCAAAAACAAACATGTTATTTGCTAAAACTGAAATATGTCTTATTTCTAAACACTCGCCTAGCTTCAGTGATCTGGAGCTCAAAAGACGTTATAATAAGTTCAATGCACGGCTGTGAAACACCCAGACGGAGTCTACAAAGAGGACATCACTGCGCCATCCATCCAATCTATCTCCAATTTCTGTTTCCTTTGTGTTTATGCTAATGATTGTTTGGATGTAGCAGATCGGCAAATGATTGTGCTGCGGCCTGCTTTTTAAAATTAGATTAAAGTCCTCGTCGAAAATGGGTGCCTTCGAAACTTTGCGTGTAGCGAAATTTTGTAATTCCCCCCAGCCTGATGGATCGCATGCAAATGACCTCATTAGCATAGCTAAAAGCTTTTATTATAATTAGCATTTCCTCAATAGAATGCGCAAGCGTGGCGAGGATGAAAGTGACAAAAAAAGAAAAGAAGAATTTGCATGTTTACTGTTAGATTCCGCTTGTTAAAAACTTTAAAGCCAACAATGCGTATTGTATAAGTGATAAACGGATGGAGCAAATGAATGCCGTGTAGTTAATACAGTTGCTTCATCCCAGGATTTTTAGGGGCTGCTGACGAGCAGACGGGAGCGTTAAGGATATCCTCTAGTTTATTTTAAACAGCTTTCCTGGCACCCTGCTAGAGGAAAAGAGACATGCAGCCCCGCTGCACATTCAGGACCCGTCAGCTGTCATTGTTGGGGTTCTTCCTCATTCAGAGTTTCTATTCTCTTTCAGCATTTCCTTCTGGAACATTTTGGGATCCAGCGGAATAGCTGGAACAGGGTGAGCTGCAGCACTCTCCAACATACATGCATGAATGAATGTATCACAGAGAACCACTGCAAATTAAAAGATGATCATTGTGTTACGCAGATGAAGTGCCTGGCGCAGATAAAGCCAAAATGTTATTAGGACTAGTCTCTGAATTCGCGTGTGAACAAAACGCATTTCTGTACACAAATGCATACGTGTCCAAATGATTTTAAGTGTTTTTATTATTCATCATTTCAAATGCACTGGTATTAAAGCTAAAATAGGATTCAATATTTGGAGTCTGACACCAGTTAGAGGTAAGGAACATACAACAAGGCTATATAATATAAAGAATGGTTCGATTCCTCACTGAAGCTCTACAATCTACATACAAGAATCCAAAAGAAGCCAATAATGCAAAAAAAAAAATAAGACATTATTTTTAATTAGCCCTATTTACCGGAAACACATAACTTTTTTATGTCCTTTCTGCAGGTCTCTCGTGTACTGTGTGTGGGTCTGAGAGTTAGAGAGCGGCGCGTCCCGTGGTTGACACACAGCGCTCACATTTCCTCTCTGAGCTGATAAAAATCGGAATATTGAAGGCTGGAATGCCACTGAAATTGGAGCTCCAGAGCTCACATAGAGGGAGGGTAATCTTCAAGAGTTTTGCTGTCAAATCATTCCCCAGTGCTCTCATGTCGAGCCGAGATACGGTACGGGGACAGTAGAGGCTTTATCTCTGTTTCCATCGGCGTGGTCTTTTTTTAAATGGATACCTCCTAATCTTAGCACCAGCACGCCAGCTCCATGTCACTTAGCCAGATTTTGGTTCAACAACCAGTGATTGGTGTTGGAGCGTGTTAAACCAATCCCAAATGTCAAAACGTCAAAACGTAGACCGCTCTGACTCATCACACCATTGAAGATGGCTGTTGGTTAGTGACTCACTGACTGATGGAAACAGAAGCTTTTTTCCGACAGATTTTATACCCACTTAATTTGCCATCAATCAATTTCCACGGCTTGGACGTTAATGGAATACGGCGCCTTTGCTGGGAAATGGACCACAACGGAGGTCTGCTTTCGGAAAACCATGGGTCTGAACCGCAGAAAGAGAGTAGTGGGAGGGGGTAAGACAATCATGGCTGGTTGGAGAAAGTGGGACAGGTAGGTTGGGAGAGAGTGAGAGAGGGAAAAAAATGTGAGAGAACAGTATGGCCTTGGCAGTGGGGCACAGTAGTGATGGTAGGATTACAGAACAGGTGCTCTTCATGCAAAGCATTGCTGTCCCATTCCTCAGTTGAAAACTTTGGGTGCTTCTATGTGTTTGTTTGCATGGAGAGGAAGAGCGAGAGAGAGAGAGAGAGAGAGAGAGAGAGAGAGAGAGAGAGAGAAGCAATAGGGGGCTAATGAGAAGGGAGATTATCACACAGAGACTCTGAGCGCTCTGATTGTCAGCAGACTCATAATGAAGAATTTAGTGTGTAGCTTCCAAAGTGAACCCATAGAAAATGCCACAGCAGGCATATACACATGGGCCAGCCAAGAGGATCAAATGATCACCACGGAGCACATGTGGTGAAGAATTTAGCACCACAGATGCCCTATAGTACGGGTATAACAGAGAGATAGACAGGAATACAGTTGTTTCAATGACCACAGGCCATGTGGCATGTTAAAGCATTATACTTGTTGAGAGGAGCTTTATGGCAGAAGGCTAGTAAGTCCTGAGAGGAAATGAAACTACAGACGCAGAATAAAAACATTACAGCTTGCATAAAAACCTTGACGAATTGTATGTGTCTGTCAAAATAGGCTGTAATACTTTACCAGAAGAAACAGACATGAGCTTTAAGTATAAAGATTTCCGAGGGTTGATGCAAACCATACAGGCGTGAATTATCCGCATGCTGAAGACAATATTATTTTAAACAAGACTTAAATAATAGCAGTCAATCAGTTAGATCTTGAATTGTCTGGTTCAGGGTCACGATGGAGTCAGAAGAGTGGGAATACACCTTAGATAGGATGCTAGTCTATTACTGGGCACCAGACACACACACACATATTCATAGCAGAGCCAAGTGGCATGTTTTTGAGAAAGGGGAAGAACCCAGAGGAAACACACACAGACACAGGGAGAACATGCAAAACTACCGTACACAGAGACAGACCCATGAATGTTTGGGCTGTGAGGTAGAAACGCAATCAGAATTGTTTTAAAAGGTTTTAATGTGTAACATGAACAGGAACTATTTTAAATGTTAGTCAGCACATACTATACATGCAAAATAAATGCAAAGATTGTAAAACTTGTTGCCAGATAGAAAATGTTCTATCACTATCTATCAATTTATTGGTAATTAAACTCAATCAGATACAACCAATTTCACTAATATATCTCAGGTGGTTTATTCTTTTATATAGACATGCAAGGATTTCAGTCATTAACAGCTTATTAGGCTGCATTATTAATATTAGGCTATAGTGGGACACTATCCTTCTCAATTAGACTTTAAGCAACTTGTATTGATCCTAATTAAGAGTCAGATATTTTGGCCCAAACAGGTTAAAAAGAGAAATACACTATGACTAATGTGAACAATAAAAACTACAAAGTCATAGAACTCTCAGCCTCAGATGTATCATCAAGTTTCATGAAAATCCACTGGGTTGCCATGACACCTTTTTTCCTGTTTTTCCATTTTTGGGTGGTCTACAATGATTTGACTCCAGACACATTAAAGAAGCCAGCAAGAACACATGCGAGTTAATATATTTTGTCATATTTGATTAGAAAAGAGAAGAGGCCGTGTATGCTGAATGTGAATGCTTAATTAGTCGAGGCAGAAAGATTTACTCACCCCATGGTATTTGCTTCGCTAACACTTCCCACTCACAACTTTCACGTCATGTAGGAGTTCATTATCTACTGCACGTGTGGTCTTGTGTAACGTTTTCATGAAAAAGTAATAATTAAGTACAAACCCCATTTCCAGAAAAGTTGGGACACTTTCTAAAACGCAATACAAACTGAAATCTGGAATTTGTTAATTTACTCATTCATTCATTCATTTTCTTGACCACTTATTCCTTTTCAGGGTCACGGGGAAGCCGGTGCCTAGCCGGCAGCATAGGGTGCAAGGCAGGAACAACCCTAGACAGGGCGCCAATCCATGGTTTTTAATTTACTTGAACCCTTTATTTAACAGACAAAAGGACAAAGAAAAGATTTTCAGTGTCGTCAATGACAAACTTACTTCTATTTGTTGAATTGAAAAGAAAATTTAGAAATTAATGGCTGCAACACACTCAAACAAAGTTGGGACAGAGGTTAAATAAGACAAGTAATACAATTCAAATTGTTCTGAAAGATTAGATCAAGTGAGATCATCTAGATTGAGTATAAAAGGAGCATCCACTAAAGGCTTAGTCTTTGCCATCAAGGATGGGTCATGGTTCATCACTTTGTGCCAAACTCTATCAGAGAATTGTCAGTTAATTCAAATATGATGTTTCTCAATGCAGGAATGCAAAGAATTTAGGTCTTTCACCATCTACAGTTCACAATATCATGAAAAGATAGAGGGAGTCAGGGGAAATCTTCCAGAGTGTTACCAAAGCAAGGGAGCAAAAAACAGCATATGTGATGGCACGGGGGTCCATCTGTGCCCACGGCATGGGTGATCTGCATATGAGGCATGATTATGAAGCCACTCCTTTGTTTCCTTGGCTGTATGCTTTGGGTCGTTGTCGTGCTGAAATACACATCCATGACCCATTTTCAGTGCCCTGGCAGAGGCAAGGAGGTTGTCACCCAGGATTTTGCGATACATGGCCCCGTTCATCTTCC
>JAOVYV010000008.1:7064402-7074876 GCA_025674545.1 Hassar affinis
TGTGCAGGACTTGTATATGTCATTCCCAAGACGAATTGACGCTGTATTGGCCACAAAAGGAGGCCCTACACCATACTGATAAATTATTGTGGTCTAAAATGACAGGTGTTTCAGTTTCATTGTCTAACCCTGTATATATATGTGTGTGTGTGTATCTGTGTGTTTGTGTGTGTGTGTGTGTGTGTGTGTTTGTTACAAGTTACATTACAGCTGTGGATTGACACTAGGATTGATCTTAAATGCCAGGCCCTTCTAACTCACCACAGATCCCTCTTTAACACTCTCTACCTTGCAATCATTCACTCTCCCATACCCTTGCTAATATACCCCTCCACTAACTCGTTTACTTACTCGCTCCTGCACTCTAGTACAGGGTTAAGGGCACTCCACTAGGGCTTCCAACAGCTTCTCAAAGCTCCCTTCTGAACTCACTTGGTCTGTTATCTCGCTAAGTAATGAGCTAACACACATCCCACACATTCATATACATAGGTGTGTAGCCTGCAGTGCAAAGCAAAGCAAGGATAGAGATAACACCTTGTGGTACTCCAAAAAAAGACAGTCCTCGTTATACTTTCCTCACTTCCATCAAGTTATCAAATCATTAGAAACTAGAATATAGAATACCCTGCATATCTTTCCTTTTGCATCCCTTCCCTTTTTCTTATGCCCTTCACTATCATTTGAAGTTGGAAAACAACAACAAGAACAGTACAAGAGTGGTAGACAGAGCGCTTTTTGACAATCGCTCTCATGTCCAGTGCCATATACAAGAGGTTATAAAAATGATAGCTCCAAGCATCTTATTTAATCATATTGGAAAGTTTCCTTTTTTCCACCTCTGGTCTAACATGATTACATACTGAAACTCTGGCTGAAAGCAGTTTAGCAGCTTGTTCTCTATACACTTATCCTGAGGCCCAGCTTTTCAATACACTCATCATGAAAGCTGAGCCTTACTTTTATTTCAGGTTGGCAGGAAGTACATGGAGTCGTGTTGTGTATTCTCTAAGCAGATGCAATGTACAATATGTTTTGAACGTGAAGCAGAGAGTACAATCAAACTCCTTTATCCATTTGTTCGTAAACATGCTGTTTTCTTAGTTGACTTTTTTTTTCTTTAGGTTTTGCCAAATGCCATTGTTTTGGTTCTAGTCCTGTCTCCTCCTCTGTCCTGTTATTGGTTTGTTCTACTATTGTGTGCACCTGTTCTGTGTTTAGCTCTTAATTAATTTGCCTACTTACACCCTGCTGTTTATACCAAGCTTTGCTTTTCCTGTTTCTGTTCACTGTTGCCTACCTTTTCATTAACTTACAGTCCTGACTATGACTATTGTATTCACCCTAATAAAATAGTACCTTACAGTTGCCACTAGACTTCAGACCAGAGATGGTGAATGAAATCAATAAACATAGGAAAATCTGTGAAACTCGTTCCTCTCTCTTTGACCTGCCTTCAGGTTCATCATTTACAGAAATGCATGTGTTTGCACCAAAAGCGTTGATCTGCTACAGAAGCCTTGTTCATGTTTCGCCAAACTCTGGGCAGTAGCTACAGTATTTCTCCAGTGCTTGGTTAAATATGCGGAAATACTTTGCTGGGTCCACATCCAGACCACAGTCTGCTCGTTGACAACCCATGATCTAGATCATTTCACGTTGGTTAGGAGGAGACAGCTTTAGGTCCTTCCATGGTGCAGTAACCTTGGAGCAGCTTCATCTTAAAAGCTTTAAGTAGATCCAAGCATAATTGTGCTTGATCCAGAGGCTGTCTCTGTGGAAATTTGCTGTGTGGTACCCTTTAAAAAAACTGAAGCTTTCATAAGATCGACAGTCTGAGAATAACAGCAGTTAAAATAGCCACTCTGCTACTCCCTCATCCATGGCAGGTTATTTGTCTCATGAGTCTGTAGAGCTTTTGTAATACTCGTAATTCTCTCCTCGAATAAAGAGAAAATAGTCCAAAATCAGTGCAGCACTTACAAAACAGAGAAATAGAAAGGATTTTAGTTGTTTTAGTTTATTTATACACTTAATTACCAGAGAAAATGGTGCTGGACCCTATGAAAAATACATAGCAACGCACCTATGCATGTCATTGGTTGCGTCCACCAATGTGTGTATAATGCGACAGACATCTATGGAAGCTTCTAGAGCTGTTTCCGCCGTGAGAATGGCAAGTTATCACAATTTGGAAAAAGTGATTTTCAACGCGGTTTAATAGTTGGACCTTGTGAGATGGGCCATAGCATTTCGGAGGTAGAAGCAAAGTTTGGATTGTCACATAAGAGCATTTCAAGGGTGTACCGTGACTACAAGAATTCTGCGGCAAAAGCCTCAAACTTACAGCAGCAGCATGGCCGTAAAAAGACTCTAGCCGTGCAACACTGCCTCAAGTAACAAACATCAGAGTGAGGACTGTGCAATGTTCCCTCCAAGACCATGTGGGGGATCTACCAAGTGTTATATGTTGCTATACCAGTTTTTCTGGTACTTTATTGTATTTATGATAGATGTGGAGAGAGATGTGACTTGGTTTTAATATAATTAACTCTAGAAACTCTCAACTGTTTTATTTGCACTGCCAGCACACTGAGATGATTATATCAGTATATAAATATAGTATATTTTCTCTTTTTCGTGCATATCTACCAAGGTGAAAAGTGTGGATCAGTTTAGCATGTTTAAAAAGACCACTGATCCTCCTGAAATGGTGGTAATGAACAGAATATTAATGAAGCAAAAAAGAGACTTAGTCTCTGTTTCACCGCTGCCTGGTCATTCCTGCTCTCTGGATCTGCACTTCAGAGTCAGTTGTGTGTGCCATCCTGAAGTCGCAAACACATTCACTGCTGCAGTACTATGATTAGTGTTTATCTACACATTAGCTTGCCTGCCAATTCCTGCATGAATTCTGACCCTTTTCCTGGAACAGTCATTTGGCAATTCATATCTTCCATGTGCTCATATTCATTTGTTATTCTGTGTATGCTGAACATTTCTTTCCTCATAGAATTGTAACAAAAATCCTCATTGCACCTCATCAAGGATTTGTAAATCATTCAGTCTATTTGATCTGAGGCTCACGGTTTAATCTCACTCGTACTCTGTATTTGTTCTCTTCTTACTGTAATTCCATAAAAATTTGACCAGAGAAGAACGGGTTCCCCTTTTGGGTTCTTATGTCCTCTCAAGATTTTCTGGAGTTTCCTTGCAACTGCTCCTCAGGTGTTTGGGCATTTATCTCTGTGTGGAAATCTACTGTTTCTCCCAAATTACCTATGATAGGAAAATTAAAGCGTGCTGGATTGACCTAGTCACTCTAATCGCAATTCACCATTAACGAGCCAGACTTATCTGGCTTAAATTGGCTAATAGAAATGTTGCTGTTAGTCTCCTTTGGTCGATCCTCATTTTGCTGCTAAAAACACATATTTTTTTGGTTTATATGAAGTTTGATGTCTTGTTTTAACACAAACAAACCTCAGCAACAAATCCAAATCAAATATTACATCATTAGTCCTATATCAGCAACTAGGTATGTGTATGTGTGTGTGCGTACGTGTGCGTTATTGCCCATGTGCTTGTTAACAACGGGGGCTGCACATTTGTTTCCTTTTCAGCCTGTAAAAAAGCAGCGGTGGCTGTGGCAGCAGCAGAGGCAGCCTATCAAGCTCTCCCTGCCTCTTTTCCTCCATCTGTTCTGTTTTTCCTCCACCTCTCCTTTCTGATGAGCCGGGGTCCTCAGTCCCCCCAATAAAATCCCATTAGCTCTTAATGAAGTCAAGCTCGCTGCCTCGTGCCTTCACCTCATTTAGCACGATTGTCTGGCGGCCATTAGCGCCGAGGCAATTACAGCCGAACGGCGAGAGTAATTGGAAATGCCGACAGGGACCCTGGCAAAATGGGAATAAATAATACAAAAAAAATATTAAAACTAATAAGCTTCCATCGAGATGGAAGGAAGGAGGGGAGGGGGACACTGAAGCTAAATCAACATAATTTTAATCGGGCCTGGTGAGGTAGAGACATAAAGGTGAGGACTTGATGATGATGATGATGATGATGAGGGTGGCGAGGGTGAGAATGGTTTTGGCTGAGGTTGGAATTACAGAAAAAGCACCCCATATACATTCCTAAAAGTATATATTAGTATACAGTGCATGCAGCATACATTGATTGTACTTTAACAGAGCTGATTAGTATTGAAATGGATACAGAGCACAGCCTGGGAATAAGCCAGACGTCTTCTGTGTGAAAGAAACGCCAGCAAATCTCTATGCAAAAGAAGCCTTATAAAAGCAGAGGGCTGAATAGTGAGTCCCGAGTGGTATTCGGAGTGTTGTGTATAGTCTAGTGGTACCAGATGCCTGGGCATCTCAGTGGACACCTCACCCCTCCCGACGAGGGGCAACAGGTGGCAGAAACCTGATCAGAGAGGGCAGAATCAGAGGGCACCTTTCACAAGGGACTGGGCAGGATGCCCAACAGTCAGGCACAGGGCACTGCCAAGGTGTGTGCATGTGTGTTTGTGTGTATATCGGGGAGCAGGATTAGTCAGGGTTATCTGTGTGTGTGTGTGTGTGTGTGTGTGTGAGAGAGAGAGAGAGAGAGAGAGAGAGAGAGAGAGACAGACAGAGAGAGAAAGAAGGAGGAAAGGCGCCTTGGCACTACTTACCCTAAGTCCAAATGGAAAACAGAAGGTGGAGTCCCACAATGAGGGAGTCTCAAGGGGCATCTATAATAGCAGCCCAGTGCCTGCCATCAACAATACTTTTTGAAGGCCTCTTATTTGGCAGGCTTAATAGCGCAGACCCACCTAGCATCACTTCCCTACGCAACACAACACACACGGAGCTCAAATACTCCCATACATATTCATACACCTATACAAATGACAATATGGCCTCTTCAGCAAGCGATTGCTATCTGAGAGCTCCCTGGATCTGCACAAGCATTCAGAATTTCCCCCCAAAAAATGCTTGGTTGCAATATTTTGAAAGTTCTTGATTTTTTGAGACAGGTGCTCCTTGTCACACAAAACTATTACAGGTCTGGAAGGAAAAAATGCAAAGTATATTTTGTACTACACAAACATTCAGAGGTTGCATGCTTGGCATGTCTCATCCATGCATACAGATTTTACTTATCCATAAATCCAATTTGGAATGATGCAATCCTATTCACGGTTATAGAGTAATACTAGAAAGACAAGTGAAACTTGGAAACTTAAAAAAAAAACTAAAAGAAGTATTAAAGAACAGAGACAGTGGTGACAAATACAACAGTTTAAAGCCTCTGCGTGTTATTAAAGCGAGTGACATGGAAACCAGCTCTCTGCTTCTCTCTCCCCATGCCTTCATGATGAAAATGTTTATTTGTCTAAAAAGATCTACAAACAATCACTTCTCCCGACAGGAGCAAGAGATTTCCAGCCAGGGGAGATTTAATTAGCAAAATCTCGTTAGGTTTAACAAAATTAAGCGTAAAACAATCCTCAGCAGGGCGCAGGGCTCGGGGAGAGAGAGAGAAATCGGGGAGACGGGGGAAAGGTGGAGGGAGGGGTGGCGCTGAGAGAGAGCGATTAGAGCCGAGAGGATATTGAGACAGTCGCTTCTCTGCTGTTGAGGGGGAAATGGCTCCGAACACCCAGCTGCTTTCACACTCAATTAAAGAGCCTTGCCTGTCTTTTACCCCCTCTAAAAAGCAGAGAGTTAACCTCACTGCATTCTGCCATCTCTCTCACACACACACACACACACACACACTTATCCCTCCAACCTCCAACCGCCTCCATCCTTGGCCTCTTTCATCCACAACACACGCAATTGCATCCTGAGCCGGCGAACCATTAAAACCAGCAAATTGTGTTTCTGAACGAATTTGCATTCTATAAGAACGCTGTGTACGAAAGTGCCATTAAACCGAGGAAATAAACGCTTAAGCAACCCAGCTGGAGTGATTGGAAAAGAACAGCAAGCACTCAAACTGAAATTTGCTGATCATCTATCAAGGCCCAATTGCCACTAAAACAGCAAGGAATAGCCCAGCAATTCTCAAGGAACTATCTCATGATGACAGGATCAGGAACGTATATTTTAACCGTGATCCGATGCCCTTATGTCATCCAGTCTAAGGTCATCGTTTGGCCAAAAAAACTCAATCTCAATTTACTGCCTGTGATGTCAGTCTTTAAGTGCAAAAAAATGTACTAAATGTAATAAATACGGTTCTAAATGTCACTAAGTAGAAACTATTTTATGCATCTTTCACAGAACAAATGTGGCGTACGTAAATAGAATGAAAATGTTATGAAATTAAACTTACAGTTATTTTGTCCTCAGCATTAGAGCATTGGAATGTTCCTGCGATTGCCGCCTGACACACACGAGTCCAATATCTGATAGTCTGCAACAAAAACAGAAAGGAGGCATATCAAATAACTGAGCTAATCACGTTGACAGTATATACATTACAGACATTATATACATTACATATATATTTTAACTTTGTGATCAGCGTGGGCAAAATACACAGCCCTCATCTGTGCATCTGACAGTACAAAAGGTAAAGCTGAAGGCATAAGTTACATATAGTGTGTGTTTAAGTGTTCAATAGGGACTGTGTGCATGTGAGGCAATGGCGAACACAAAGATCGAGCTGGTGATAGAATGAAGGAATTTCACATATAGCTCCCACACCCCAACATCACCCCCCTCCCTTCCTTCATGGAGGCTAGAAGGTTTGTAGAACAGCCTCCTCGGCTTTCCTCCAAGCTACAAAGAAAACATTTTAGTGCTGGTTAATCCCTCCTGCAGACTCCCTGAGACACCGAGCCTCCAAATGGCCAGCGTGGCCTACCAGTTCCTTGCCCATGTCTATCTCCCCCCTGAGATGTTGCCTGACTTCCTGTTGACGTCAAAGTGAATTAAGGCGAGGAGTGCACAGCGGCTCCCCCCGGGGGCAGGAGGGGTAATCGCCTACCTCAGAGGAAGCATTAGCATTTCTGCTGAAGCAGACACACACATCTGCCCACACAGGCAGCCACAGCTCTGGGCCCCTTAACAAACAACCAGGCCATTTACATGCTCACACACACACACCTACACACACACACACTTTTAAGCAGCTATGCATATGCAAACATACAGGATACTACACGTAATGGTTTTCAGATGCAGATATGTTCAAAGCATGCAGACATATACACATACGCAAACACCCATAATGGTCATGGTGTCCTCTACCAACAAAAACATCGCAAAAATGTATTTTATACTCCATTGCTCCTTGAAAACCGAGATTTTGGCTACTCCTCCAGCAACACACAGTTATGACATCAACCACACAGAGAGCGAAGATTAGTGGGTTGTCCCCTCTGGTTGCTTTAATGCACAGAGCCCACATGTATTGGTTTCCCTTCTATTTTAATGCACCACATTTTTCAAACACTGTTTCAGTCCCAGTCCAATATTTAGTTCTCCGATATTCCCAGTACAGCCATGGAACACAGGATTTGTGTATTTTCACAGCAGCTCAGGAGTGAGCAAACTTTCTCCACTCCCTTCACTTTCTTTTTAGACTGGGGTTCTCTCTACAGCAATGAAACCTTGTTCCACTGGTGTTTTCAATCGCAGAAAATAAAATATAAGCAATAATAGGATAATGATTCCTTTCAGTGCCAACCCGTGCTATCGCAATGAGTGTTGTTGGTTGTTACACAATGCCCGCGATACCAAATCCAAAAAACTCTCAATTTCAGCCATAAAAAGGCATGGACTAGTGAACATGGTTATTTCCCACAATGCCTTGCCAACAATAGTCCCCGAGCTGTTCAAAGGCTGTGACAACAACAGCTGTTGCCAAGGTTTTCAGCTTCCTGTTACCATGACAATGGTAAAAAAAATGATTCATAACGCACTAACATCTCTCTTCTAATAAAGTCGGTTGCATTGTTATAGCATAATTAGAAATACATGATATAAAGGCACCTTGTATTTCTCCTGGGGAAGATCGGAATGCCTGATTTATTTTTGCCGGACCACCGAGCAGGCTGCCTGGAAGAGGCATTTTTGCTCACTGACTAACTGCTTGACTGATTTCCATTGTTCAAACGTACATAGACATAAGCACTTCACGATCATCTTCCAATCCCACTTTCTGCACTACAATTACTCTCACTGCCTGTGATAGCATTGACTTTACGTTCTTACTCACAAGCAATTGAAAATCCAAACGGTGGGAAAAAAATGAGATTCCCAACAGAAGAGATTAGTCAGACTAAAGGTGAGGAAAAGTTACAGATCTCTAACGGTTTTCAACTTCAAAGAACTTATTGAATACCCCGTCTGCAAACTGCGGTCGAGCTAAACCAGGCTTGGCTAGTTTTGCTACATTACTCCAAACAAATATCCACTGTGCACTCGGAACGACTAAAAATAAATCCCTGAAAATGTGTTACGCATAGCATAAAGAGGGGTTGAAATAATTTGCTGGACCAATAAATACATCCCATTCATGGGAAAACGGAAAGAAAGCCAAAACAGCCAGTGGCACTATGCACACCTTTTCCCAGCGCGAGCTTAAAACTTGAGTTTGAAACCATAAAAATGAAAGCATTAACCAAATCAAAGACTGCTAACCATACCCCTAATTCTAGCATAATTATTTTGTATGAGGTGATGAATACTCTTAAATCTACAACTCATCAAACCCTACTGGTGTTCAACAACATGTACCCTACATTAAGCCAGAAAACTGCGTTAACGCTTTCATTTAAGGTTAAAATTTCAAAGCAAGTTTACTAATTCATAATTAAAGATTAACGGCTAACTACATATGAATTATATAATAATAAACAGTCACTGTATACAATTCTAAACACATTAAACTTTTAGTAGATTAATTTTTTAACTTCATTTCATTCATTACTAAACGACCGTTAAGACGTCATTAGCGGAGCGGAGGATGTGCTTCTCCACCACTGGGGCTGATGTTATACACGGCTCGATGCACTGCCAATGATCCGAAACTTTAAAGACACATATGAAGCAACGATTAATACAATATGATATGATTGACCCCTATTGCAATGCAGTGAGATTTAACACGATTTGATTCAACACAATGCGATAAGACGCTATGCAATTCAGTATGGTACAGGACACACGTCCAGCTCTCATGAGACTTGGATTGAGAGATTTGACGAGAATTTGCCACTGATGGCAGTTGAAAGAGGAGGAATCAAGCCAAATATAAATCTATTGGTCACAAATCTTTGGTCACATTTCTAAATAAAAAGGCACAGGGCCTTTACTACTAAATTATACATAAATCTGATCTGATTCATCTGATTTTATAGATGCTTAGAGACGTATCCTGTACCCCGAGATCCTCCCAAACTGTATCCAGTATACACTTCTGTACTTTTTATGCTGGTGCACTGATTGCTGAATTTTACCATCCCTACTAAGAACCCTGTAGCCCTTTGCTCTCTGCTCCCAACACCTGGATCTTTCTAAAGCTGGACTGGACTTGACAAGCAAAAGCAGCTAAAAATACTTCTAATTAATTTACAGACTAACATTAAATAATGTATTAAGAGATTTTAAATCAATCTTTAAATAGTAAGCTATCATGAATAGTTAACTACTGAACCTTAAATCAAAGCATTAACATCCCAAACTAGCTAGGGAATGAAGTGGGATAGGGATTAAACTACCGAGATGTAAACTTTGAAAAGCTCTATCAAATGTGCAAAGAAAGCGATCAGCAAATACTTCTATCAAGGCTTAGATTTCAGTGGTAAGAATAGCTATCAAGCCCACTCTCTTTAAGCTCCGTTTTTAATAACCCTTGTGGTCAGAGAAGTTAAGTGAGGCACAAGCCAGACAATTTAAGGAAAGGAAGGCAGAATTCCTGGGATTTAGTGGGGGATTTGGAGCACAATAGCAGGTATTCCCACTAGTGTAACGGGATCTGACTTGGCGTCATGAAGAGCTTAAACTTCGCATTAAACCAGGGGGGCAGCTGACACACGCAGCTGCACTAGACACAACACAAAGCACATGAACCAAAACACGCGCCCAGTGTGCCTGAAGAAGTACAAGCAAACTGCACGTTATCAGTACACTCTCTAGGGACAAGGCATTATTCTGTTATTCTATATAACTCTGGAAATCCTGGATAGCTTGTTCCAGTGTCCTCTACCTTAGAAAAGTCAAATCCAAACAGGAAAAGTACTTCACAGCCAAAAATATCTCAGACAAGTCACAAGTCAAGCTGCTGTCTGAAAATCCTTTTATACTGTAGCAGCGAAACGTTCAGAGACCTCTAACTGAATTAATATTTTTCATGAACTTATAAAGATTTATATCCAAAGGCTATATTTTAATGTAATATATATACAGTACAGGCCAAAAGTTTGGACACACCTTCTCATTCAATGCGTTTTCTTTATTTTCATGACTATTTA
>JAOVYV010000008.1:7088965-7106518 GCA_025674545.1 Hassar affinis
ACAGAAAGGACCCAGACCGCCCCACCCGGGGATCGAACCTGGGACCTTCTTGCTGTGAGGCGACGGTGCTACCCACCAAGCCACCGTGTCGCCCTGTAAGTATTATTATTTTTATTTTTATTATTAATAATAAGGATTAAGGTAGTGTAGCTCAGTGGCTAAGATGTTGGACTGCTGACCCGAAAGTCGTGAGTTCAAATCTACACCACTGCCCCTGTTGGGCCCTTGAGCAAGGCCCTTAACTCTCAGTTGCTCAGTTATTTTTTATTTTTAATATTACATATTAAAGTACAAGAGGAACAATTCTTTGCCTTGCAAGTATATGTACTGCATTTGTGACAAATAATCTTACATGGACATCTCTTGGTGCACACAGACTGCACCTCTTCCTCCTGTCTGTCCTGTCTCTGGTGTCCACGATAGGGATATACATAAAATCTGTGCATGTGGGGACATTTTCTAGTGCTGTTTTCACCACTAAAATCACCTTTGTTTGGAAAACTAAAAGAGCAGAAAGACTGCCTTTTTGTTAGTGAGGTTAAGGTTAGGATTAGGATTAGGTGTTTGTGTAAGATTACTGAGGTACAGTGTTGTCCACAGCCCAACAGTGATTACAATTCTTAATTTAGAAATCAACAAACACATCAAGCTTTAGAACTTTTCCTAATAACAGTTAATGTTGTGGAACTTATTTCATACTTATTATACTAAAGTATACTTATATACTTTACTTATTTTCATAAGTTACTTCCTGTTATTACACTTCCTCTTTCTTGAAGTTGATAATAATAATAATAATAATAATAATAATAATAATAATAATAATAATAACATACATACATACAGACAGACAGACAGACACACACACACAGCTAGTGTGGATGTTACCAGGAAAGTCGTGTCATGAAGACTCCCCTGGTTTGGAACACAAATGCTGACACTGGAGACTCCTTCCATTAACATTATATGTTAAATAGCCCTAAACAGCTGCTTACAGACAGCTTCACCATGTAAATGATTTCCAGTTTTTGTCACTTCAGGACACGCTGTTACTGGCAAATAATCATCTTTGGGGTGGTAAAATTCCCCGTGGAGTTTTACTCCTTACCTACTAAACAGCCTTTTAGTCTGTTTGACTGGTCACTCGATCTGAAAGAGTTTAGTCCAAATCTCTACTCTCAGTGGAACGTTCAGAAATAAAATGCTTTGTGGTTCAAAGAAACACCTATTTAACACCTAATACCTATTTGAATAACTGGATTTTGTTCATTAAAATCTAATTCTGCACTGAGGAGGTGTATGTAGTTTACTTTACAATAAGGAAGTCCTGGGAGAACTCCTGCTGTAGGCAAGCCAATTTGCCAGTACTGTTTAAAACACTTAAAACAATGACAAAATAAAATAAAACAAACAAACAAGTGAACAAACAAATAAATAAAAACTCACAACCTATGATCAAACCTGCACTCAACAAAGGACATATAACTAAATGTAGACTATCCTCTCTCAATTCTACGTGACTTTGCTATGTGAAATGAATAAATATAAATAAATAATTTATATTTATAAATTTAAATAAAAAATGTTTAATTACATAAATATTTAACTCGCAGTGGTCTCCAACTGCCCAGTGGTCTGCTAGTGAGAACGTTTCTCCATGAACTGGCACCAGAACTCCAACTCCCACAATTCCTTTGAATCGAAACGACTACTCTGATTGGCTGGTTTGCGGTAACACAGGAAGTGACGACGTACAGCACGACGCTACTTCGTATCTAGGCACAGATTATAACTCACATAACGGCTGTATCTGGTTCATCATAAAGTGTGTTTGTTTGTTAGTTTGTTTACGGACAAAACAAACAAACAAATATAATTTCGCCGGCGTCAGAGACTAATCTGCTATAAGCGAAAGCAGGAGCCTGTTAGCTGGAGCTTGAGTGGCTCAGAGGTAAGCAGATAAAGATGGGACTTGAGCTTTAACTGAACATTGGACCTGTATTAGCACGCTCATGTAGCTGTAACGTTGAAATAACAACACAAGAATAACACAAAACAGATGCCGCGCTTTACCTCTGTTATTATACTACTGCAGACTTACTAAAGTCAACTTCGCAGAGTAGATTAAGTAGTAAATGCCGTGTGTTTTCTCTTTGACAGTGTGTTGTGGAGGAGCCGCAGTGCAGGGGAGGTATGGGCGGAGTGCTGGGGGTGGGAGCAGGTGTCTTCCTCATCGCCCTCATGTGGATAGGAACTCTGATCCTCAGTCTCATCATGTCCCGTGCTGCTGGTCCTACCAAGTAAGCCCGTCGTTTAGCTTCTTGCTTGTTCTGCATAACAGCATAATACTGTTAAACAGTGCCACTGAAGTCAATCATTTATACACTATATGGCCAAACTATCTCACCCATACACTGAAGTACCAGAAAAACTGGTATACCAGTTAACCCTTGGTAGGTCCACCAATGGATCTTGAAGGGAACATTGCACAGACCTCACTCTGATGTTTGTTGAGGCTCCAGCATTGAATTCCCAATGTTACTTGAGGCAGTGTTGTGTGCCTATCATGTGAAACGATTCTTCCAGCCGACGCCGGTCACGTTCACCCAGAGTCTTTTTACGGCCACGCTGCTGTCATACGTTAGAGGTTTTCCCGGAATTCTTGTAGTCACAGGACATCCTTGAAATACTAATCCAAACTTTGCCTTCAAGTATATGTACTGCATTTGTGACAAATAATCTTACATGGACATCTCTTAGTGCACATAGACTGCACCTCTTCCTCCTGGTGTCCACAATAGGAGTATACATAAAATCTGTGCATGTGGGGACATTTTCTGGTGCTGTTTTCACCACTAAAATCACCTTTGTTTGGAAAACTAAAAGACCAGAAAGACAAACTTTGTTTCTACCTACGAAATGCTATGCCCATCTCACGAGCTCCAACTATTAAACCGCTTTGAAAACCACACAATCATGACAACTTGCCATTCTCATGGTGGAAACAGCTCTAGAAGCTCATTTGTTGGACGCAACCAATGATGTGCATAGGCGGTGTTGCTACAGTATGTATTTTCAGGCTTCATTACCAGGTTTTCATCACCATGTCATTACTGGCTCACTGTCACAGAGAGGGGCTCACACTGAAATAGTAGGGACATAGTAGTATAGGATATTGCTTGTACAAGTGTTTCAGGCCAGTGATTATGTCTACAAGATGTATACCTAATAAACTGGCATTTAATAAACTCACTGTTGAATTCTCAGTAGTGTTGATTAATTTAATCTTCAGCTCTGGTAGTAGTTCCAGCTGCAAGGTTTATATTCATGAACTCATTCTAACATTATGGCGTTATATTTATCGTAACAACACAGGCTATTGTTAGGTGTATAAATGGTGTTTGTAATTGATCTGGCGATCTGTAAGGAGACATTTATTTCACATTCTCCTGTGCCAGACCTTTGACAGAGATGCAGCTGTAACTTGCAACTCAGGATGGACGGCGTTGCTGTTTCTCTCAAACATAACCAGCTGCATTTTTTGTCTTATTAACGTCAAGTGAGCGGAAAAAAACAGAGTCCTTTGAGAGAAGGGCTTGTTTGTAGCTGTTATAAAATAAGCGATAAAAGGAAGTAACTTGTTTCACAAAATTACGTGATGTTCCGCAACATTAAACGTAACTGTAAACAGATGTACAACGTGTCGTTCTTTAATCAATAAAAAAAAAAGTTAGTGTTGGCAAGCCTCTGAGGAATAAAACACTACAGGACCTGCTGTTATTGGAAAAATAATCCACTTTGGGGCAGTAACTCCATTGAAATTGAGCTCCATCACCTCATTGTTGAAGGTTTCCTATAACAGCATGCTCTGTCACGTTTTATTCCTTCTTTATTGCTTTAAATGCTATAGCGGAAGGCAGCAACTGCACCAGCTGTCACTACAAGATACCTAAATGTATTTAATATGCTGTGAGCATCCTGATCAGCCTCAGACATTTCACACATGGGTTTGCTGGATGCATTGAAGACACATTTTACACACTTGATCTGATGTACACAATTTTAAAATAATTCAAAGGATGGTTATTAATTCTGTCACTTCAAGTTCACTGTGTCACTGCAAAATGATATTTATTATATTTGAACCCACAGCTGTATTGTGAACATTTTTCTTGCATATATTTAACAATATGAATGAACAGTGTATTCTTTGATCAGGCTTGGGATCGTTCCCTTGGTGCTGGTGGCTCTAACCATCACCTTGATCCTTGTGTTCTTCCCTCGAGCCTCTGACTTACCCTCTCCTGTTAAGGAAATACAGGTCAGTATGTTTCTGCACACATACTCCCCACGTCACAACCCAGTCCTACCATAGACTCCAGATCCACCTTGTCCCTGAACAGGATAATCTGCAGAATCAATAAATACACACAGGATTAAAAGCTGCTCTTCCAGCCCACCTTGCAGATCTTGTACATACTGGCAAAGCACTTACTTATCCACATTTCTTGAAAAATATGCCCAAGAACAGATAGTCTTAAAGGGAATAACACTTGATATTAGGTTGCATATCCCTTGCTTGTAATAACTGTGTCAAGCTGGCAACCCAGTGACATCACCAAACTGTTGCATTCGTTTTCGTCATGCTTTTCCAGGCTTGTACTGCAGCCTCTGTCGGTTGCTGTTTGTTTTAGAAGGTTTCTCTTCAGTCTCCTCTTCGGGAAGTGAAATGCATGCTCATTTGGGGTTACATCATCAGTAACGGTTACTGAGCCAGTGTTTTGGATTATGGTCCTTCGGTAGAGTTTAATCTTTGTTCCACACCTTATGGCTCATTTCTACATTTCTTTGCAAATTCCAGTCTGGCTGTCCAGTTCTTACTGCTGATGATTTTATTTTCAGTCATAGCCTTTATTTTTTTTGCACTATTCAGATGATGGATGGTGATACCTTCACCTCTGCTCTGTTGGTGATGTCACTGACTGTTATTTCTGCATTTTTCTCATAAGTTTCTCATTATGTTTCTTTCCTGAATTGTCATTTTCCTTGGCTGACCTATTTCATTTCTGGTTGTTAGTATACCAGTGGTTTCTTTGTTCTCAGAACATTTCAGTTGTTGTTCAGGCTGATTGATTTTGCCTCTTTGCCCGGCTTCAAAATGGCTTGCTTTTCTCCCATAGACAGCTCTCTGGTCTGCATGATGGTTTATCCTTTTTAACAACCAATCCAGTCTTCATAGGCAAAACCAAGCTCTTAAAACAAAAGTATACATTCAGAGCTATTAAATGTGCAAACAGCCAATCTAACAGGCCACACCGGACAACAAGAAACACCCGTCATATACCGATATTTTTGATCACTTCAAATATGGGTTGGTTCAAACAAAAGATGAAATGTTCCAAGTTGTTTATCACATTTACATCAAGATATCAGGAAATGAAAGCTGAAGTCATAATCTATTGTTTCTAATTTAGGGGCAGTCATGGTCTTGTGGTTATGGTGTCAGCCCCGTGATCGGAAGGTCCTGGGATCGATTCCCATGACTGACAGGCTGAAGTGCCCTGAAGTGCACTTAATGGGGGTGCTGTGGCTAGGGCTGCTCACCGCTCCAGACATGTGTGTTCACTGCCCCTTAGTGTTTGTTCACTAGTGTGTCTCACTACACGGCTGGGTTAAATGCAGAGGTTCAATTTCACAGTGTGCAAGCACAGTGACAAAATAAGGAAATAATTTATTTTATTTCCAGCGCATAGCTAAAACAAAAGACTATACTGTACATTAGAACATATGCTCACTAGACAATTTAATAGGAACACCTGTATACCTGCTCATTCATGCAATTATCCAATCAGTCAAACGTTGCCTGGTGTGTTTCCAGCATTCAAATGTGAAATTTCAGTGAGGCAGTGCACATTGTAGCTACCGATTCCTGTTTTTTGGCTGACAGGAGTGGAACTCAGTGTAGTCCTCTGCCGCTGCAGCCCACCTTCCTTAAAGTTGCGCATTCTATGATGCTTTTCTGCTCTCCATTGTGGTACATTTGAGATACAATAGCCTTTGTGTCAGCTCAAACCAATCTGGCCAATCTCCTCTGATCTCTCATATGAACAAGGCATTTCCACCCACTGATCTGCCACTTGTTTAATGTCTTACCATTCACACCTCTGCAAATGCAGGAAACTGCACCAGCCATTTCTGAGATACTCAAACCAACCCATCTCACACCAGGAACCATGGCATGGACAAAGTGCATGTTGCTGCACAACCACACAATGTCTGCTATCTGACCTACAGTCCCAGTTAGACTAGAATATTCAGTTCATTAAGCATAACATTATCTGATGTTTGCTACAGTATGAGCTTTATGTTGCACTAAAGACTTTATAATGTTTCAGAATTTTTGCAGATCATAATACTAATGATTACATTAGACCAATCATGTTTTGTCTGCTTGCATAAAAAAGAAAATCTAGAGCTAAAAGAGTCTTACCCCTTTGACTTGCTAGACTGGCACTTTGATTGCTCTCTTCTGTCACAGCATGAATACACTGAAGTACCAGAGAAATTGGTACTGGAACCAATGCAAAATACATAGCAACGCCACCTCATTCGTTGAGTCCATCAGTGAGTATATAAAGTGACAGACATCTATGGAAGCTACTAGAGAATCGTTATCAAGCAGGTAGAGGCAAAGCTTGGATTTTAACTTATGAGCATTTCAAGGATGTTCTGTGACCACAACAATTCCGGCAAAACCTTGAAGACTCTGGATGAACATGACCAAACAACGGCTAGCAAGAATTGTTTCCTACATTACCCGTGCAACACTGCTTCAGGTAACATTGGAATTCAATGCTGGGGCCTCAGCAGACTATCATTAGCGTGAGGACTGTGCAACATTTCTTCCAAGATCCCATGGGGGAACTACCAAGTATTAACTGTTATACCAGTTTTTCTGGTACTTCAGTGTATGTACAACGTTTTGAGATTGATGCAATGTTTTTTCTTCAGTGATTTTAGATCTTTTTGTAAGATGTTTCCATGGTATACTGAAGTATTATAAGCATTTCATAAGTTTTTTTTTAACTTTTATTGACAAATACATCAAGTTTATATGTCAATATTTACAGTGTTGACTTCTGCAATTCACTCTGGGATGCTTGATATCAGCTTCTGGGCCAAATCCTGACTGATGGCAACCCAAATCAGTGCTTAGAGTTTTCACAATTTCTGTGGGTTTGTATGCCCACCCACTTTTTGAGGATTGACCATAGGTTTCCTGGACATGGACCCAAAATGTCAATGTTTTGTTCACCAAGCCACTTACTTATCAATTTTGCCTTGTTACATAGTGATCCATCATGCCGAATAAAGCATTGTTCACCACCAAATTACTCCTAGATTAATGGGAGCAGTTGATCTTGGGGGATGTTGTGATAACATTCTTCACTCTTTATTCATGGTAGTGTTCTTAGGCAAAATTGTGAGTGAGTCCACTCCTTTGGATGAGAAGCAATAAATGGTTGATTTAGGTGCAATCTTACAAGCAGCAATGTCCTTGCCTGTGAAGCCCTTTTGATGCAAAGCAATAATGACTGCACATGTTTCCTTCGAGGTAACTACGGTTAACAGAAGACGACAATGATTTCAAGCCACGCCCATCTTTTAAAGCAACCAGTCTGCTCTTCTAATTCAATCAGCATGACCGAGTGATATCAGCTGCCTTGTCCTCTTTAACACTTTCTCCTGAGCTAGCCAAAAAAAATCACTGAAACAATGTTAGCAGGGCTGAAATGCAGTGGAAATGGGGTTTTGTGATTAAGTTAAATTTCATGGCAAGGAATGACTTTTCAATTAATTCCAAGTCATCTGATCACTCTACATAACAATCTAGAGTTAATGCAAATTGCCACCATAAAAACTCAAGCAGCAAACTTTGTGAAAACCAAAATTTGGGTCAGTCTCAAAACCTTTGGCCCTGACTGTTAGGCCATAGCCACCTATGTTATGTTCAATGTATGTGCACCCTGGAACTTAGCTATCTGTCAGATGGAAATAAAGTCTATTTTGCAGTTTTGTAGAACTTTCACACTTCTGTCTCCAAACACAAGTTTATATGATTCATTAATTTTCAACCAAAATTTCAAGCTTTCTAATGTTAAAGTCACAAGCTAGCAAAATCCCCTGTTTGCTACTTTTACAATTAACTTCTTACTATTAGATGTAGCTCCTGTGGTGACTTTAGCACCTACTGCAAATTTCAGATTGGGACTATATTGAAAATGGGTAATGAGATACTCGGCCAAGTCTGAATTGAAATGAGCAATATGCTTACTTTAGCTCCTTGCTCTAAAGTTAAAGTGACCTCCAGTGTACATTTTAGCTCAGCAGCCATCCTGGGAGGATAGTTCTCATGTTTTATTAAGCAGCAAAGAGAACTGCAAAGTGTCTAGACTAATCTTCTGCAGGCTGTTTAAAAGGGACTTACTGTATCATAAAAAATTACTGTTTCAGGTTTTCTGTACATACAGTTGGGTATCTGGAGTACGCAGTGGTATGTTGTCATTTAAAGGAACAGGATGTAATTATAAATGGATATAAATGTCATTCATCAGAGAAAAAAGGTATAATAGTTCATGTGAGTTTTTTGTTAGGAGATTTAACATTTATGGATGGAGTCTTGTGTGTCAGTGATTTGTAACTGTCATGGAATAGTCTTCCGGACAGAGGAGGTTACACTCTGCAGTACCTCTAAAGAGCTGCTTTTCTAGAATGAAAGAGAGAAAAGGAGATGCTAGTGAGGGAACAACTGGTTATACACTTGGTATGGTTAATACTTGGTAGGTGCTCATGTGAACTTGGAAGGAACGTTGCACAGTCCTCATGCTGATGTTTGTTGAGGCCCCAGCATTGAATTCCGAAGTTACTTGAGGCAGTGTTGTATCTGTCACGAGAAACGATTCTTGCCAGCCGAAGCCGGTCATGTTCACCCACAGCCTTTTTACGGCCACGCTGCTGTCATAAGTTTGAGGTTTTGTCTGAATTCTTGTAGTCATGGTACACCCTTGAAATACATGAAAATCCAAACTTTGATTCTACCTCCAAAATGCTGTGACCCACCTCACGAACTCCAACTATTAAACCATGTGGTTTAAAATCGCAAAATCCTGATAACTCGCCATTCTCACAGCAGAAACAGCTCTAGAAGCTTCCATAGATGTCTATTTCTTTATATAAGCACTGGCTAATGTAACCAGTGATGTGCATAGGTGGCATTGCCATGCATTTTGCATTGGCTTCAGTACCAGTTTTTGTGGTACTTCAGTGCATATGGTTGCTGTAATAACAGGTACTAATTTAAATCATGCTATAAACTACTGTAGTGCTCAGCATGTCATTCAGTAATAAACATGGTAATCATTGTCAAATCTCCATGGTATAAGAGGAATAACACATGCCAGACTCCAAAATAACACACTCCAGAATGCATCTTTAAATGTCTACGTGTAGTCGAGTATACAAAGAGCCTGCTTCTACTGTCATCAGTGTATGGCGCTGTTGATGTATGGGATTTCTAATCATCCTTGAAATTCTCATTTCTAATGATTTCTATTGCCTTTGGACTGAAGTGGAGATATTTTTACATCCCGACAGTATAAAATGTCAGTTGTATAAAATAAGCTTTAGAACTACAGTAAAAGGATGCAGAGTAATTAATGCAAAAATGACCTTGTTCCCAGTTTCCATTTTTTAATTGTCATGCTGCTTGCATTGTAAGGTGTGTGTGTGTGTGTGTGTGTGTGTGTGTGTGTGTGTGTGTGTGTGTGTGTGTGTGTGCACAAAGACCCGGTATGGTTTATCTCTCTACAGCAGCAGAATAGCACAAACACCCAGCAGCATATCCCCCCGATGTGCTTCTGCCAAAACCCGTGTCCTCTCTGCCAAACTGCCCCTCGCAGTGTACACACTCACACACACACACTCATATTAAAACAGAATGGATAGAAAAAAAACTAAATATAAAAAAATGAGAAAAATCCCCACCACACAACTCTGTTCTTTTTATTGTAATGTAGAGTGTCTTAGCACACAATAGCGCTGTCTCTAAAGTAATCAGTCACTGAGCATTTAACCATTCTGTAATATTCATGAAATACCCAGCCTCGGTGGCTTTCCTTGTCATTACTGTTTATGAGACTAATTATCTGTATTAATGAAGGATGTGGTAATCTCAGATTTTGTGAAGTGAAATGTCAGGGTGGTGATTAAGCTTGTGCAGAAAAGTTTCTCTATTTGATATCTCAGATTAACTAATTGGCCTGTGTTGGTTCCTCGTGTTTCTATCACACTGCTGTTGAATTTTCCAGTCGGATTGGTTGGAAGGTGTTGATTCATTTTCTCTGACAGTATTGCGGCTATAATCACAACTAACCATAATGCTAAAAGAAAAAACAACACTTTAACAAAGAAGAATGTGTAATCACTAATCACTGATCGCATTTATGGAAGGAGCCTTCAGTCTCAGTGTTTATACTTGATGAGTGACTTTGTGTGCACATGCAGATGCAGCAGCAATGCAAACGGCAGTGTTCAAACACCTGTGATGGATGTACATCTGGAGGATTAAAAGCAACATCGACTAGATGGCACATCAGACCCAAAACATCCCTGTCTGTCTGCTTTTCTAAATCTGCCAAACTCTAATGTTTAGCGATTTCATGCTCAGTAACGTTAAGCACACTGATGAGCTCGGTTTCTCTTTAAATCTGCTGCTGGTTGAGCTACGACTCAAATCAAAAACCCTTACCGTACACTCAAAAGCATTTAGTAATCTAGAAAATCCAGAAGAATGGTACTCAGACTGACTGTTCATTAGCTTTCAAAGCAGGAGAGGTGAGGAGACATGAGAGGTGTTAATAGTTAATAGTATGTAAGTATGTCATTTGAAAGCGATGTTAGGTTGTTTATTAAGTTGCGGACATGGGGGTGACATGCTGCACTGACCCTGCTGTTAATGTTGTATTGCACCATGCGGATGGCATCACATTCATTTCTCAACCAAAGCCAAAATGTTTTACAAATGCCCAATGATTTGCAAACAAACAAACCGTGATATATATAAATGCCCCACGATTCACAAATATACACACCATGCTTTACAAATCCAACATACCGCTCTCTTTGCTTTGCAAATATTAAACACGCTATCAAAAAACAGTGTGTTTTGCAAATACAGTGACGTGCCAAAAGTCATGGGACAGGAACCAGTATCATGTAGGACCCTCTCTGGCCCGGTGAAGTGCAGCAACTTGATGTGGCGTCGATTCTACAAGTGGCCATGATGTGTGGATGATGAGTGGAAAGATGTCTGGAGGGATTTTGAGCCATGCCATTTGGCTAGCCAACAACAGCTCTGTGGTATTTGTAGATACAGGATTTCGAGTGTGAATCAACCTCTCTACCACATCCCATAAATGCTCAAATGGTGTGCAGGCCACACCATTAATCAGAAGTCTCCAGAATGATCCTTGAAATGATTCTGGACGACTTAGGCATTATCTTGCTGGAATATCCCATCACTGTGGGGGTACATGAAGTTTATGAAGGGCTGCAAATGGTAACCAAGCAGTGAAGCGTAAATAAGGTGTTCAGGTGGACCAGTGGACTAAACCCATGCCATGAGAACACACCCCACATCAGTATGGAACCATCACCAGCCTACATAGTGCCTTGTTGACAACCATGGCTTCATGGGGTCTGCACCATACACGAACCCTACCATCAGGTCAAAACAAGTAGTACTGTGACTCATCAGACCATGCCACATGTTGCCAGTCCTCTAGGGTCCAGGTATCAACCTCATGAGCCCAGATGAGGTACTGTGTCTGGTGTTGTACTGTTAACAGAGGTACTTGTGGGGTCTCCTGCATTGAATGTGGATATGAGTCACTTATATGTTCACATGGACAATTCTAGCCAGACGCCAACAATCACGATCGTTAAGCACCCGTGGGTGGCCACTGCGCTGTCCACTGTGGGCGATAATGCCTTCTATGACGTGTTCCCACTACACACGTGACATTGTGGATTGAGGAATGTTAAATGCCCGCACAACTCCGGAAATGGAATGTCCTATCCATCTGGTACCCACTATCATGCCTCGTTCTAATTAGTAACTCGTATCGCTTTGCCATGAGCATGCTAACCAGTGTTCAACCTCACTCACAAGATAACACCTCATAGGTTATACAGCTGTGGACATTCCCAAGCCATCCCCTGAGGTTACGTACATTTCGTGATCAATTTACATACTGCTATCCCCTGACTTTTGACTCACCAGTGTACAAATTCTACTTACAAACAAATGCAATGGCAGTCTCCACAAATGTGAAGAAAGAATGCAAATAAATAAGCAATGTTTTCTATCTGTGTTTCATTGCATTTATAGATGCAACACATTTATTTCCCAACAAGTACATTTATGGATGTGATGTAGTCATTTGGGGTGACACGGTGGCTCGGTGAGTAGCACTGTCACCTCACAGCAAGAAGGTCCCGGTTCAATCCCCGGGTGGGGCGGTCTGGTTCCTTTCTGTGTGGAGTCTGCATGTCCTCCCTTTGTCCGTGTGGGTTTACTCCGGGTACTCCGGTTTCCTCCCACAGTCCAAAGACATGCACATTAGTTTGATTGGTGTCTCTAAAGTGGCCCAAGTGTGTGAGTGTGTGTGTGCGTGTACCCTACGATGGATTGGCACCCTGTCTAGGGTTGTTCCTGCCTTGCACCCTATGCTGCCATGTCATTTTATCACATGACAAACACTGATGTTGATGGTGATGGTGTGTTTGATACAATTCGTACATGTTGGCACATGAGCTGTAGAAATCTGAGGCAACTCCTTTGGTGCCACCTGCTGTTGTGGTGCTAGGACAAGCAGAATACCATTGGCGAAAGCCACGCGATCCACAAATGACGTGTCTTGCTGTGTACGATAAAAAAAATGTTGTATTTGTCAAAGCGACGACACAGACAGGCAAAATGTTGCTAGTTTATTTGCATCTTATCTTTACTTTCATGGAACCTGTTCCGTCTTTGTTTCTGAATAGCATTTTTATGTTGCAAAACACATTTTTTAAATAGAGTGATTTGTATTTAAGAGCAGGTCTTTGAGAGGTCTGTGCTGTATTTGTTAAGCATGGGGTGCTTATTTGTGAATCATGGGCCATTTATAAATCACAATGTTTGTTTGCAAATCGTGGGGAATTTGTGCAGCACTTAAAAGCTTTGCTTTACATGACCACAGGATATGCACAGCAGCCATCTCGCATACACAATTAAAAGCTGAACCTTTAGAATAAAAGTTTAGGCCTCTCCTTTATGTGTTTTGTGGTTTTGTTTTTTTCGGTAACATGGCAAACTATCTTTTGTATTATTAACTTCACGAGAGAGAAAAGAAGAGAGGCTGGTGAGGGAGTGCCTGTTTATATCTGCTATAATTGTGATAACAATTGTGATAACTTGTCTCGTGGTCTCCATGGCGTTACACATAACTATAAAAAATCAAACGTGTTGTTCATAAATGAATAAAAAATGTAACTGCTGTAGTTTAAGTGGAGTGATAGGAAAATAATCAGCTTCACCATGGTAACTGTAATGCTGATTCACATCAGGCTGCATCACATTGATTGATTTCCTATAACAGCACACACTTTTCATGTTGTATTACTTACTTATCGATAAATGTCAGAAAAACTGGTATAGCAGTTAACACCTGGTAGGTCCCCCACGGGATCTTGGATCGAATGTTGCACAGTCCTCATTTGTTGAGGCCCCAGCATTGATTTCCGATGTTACTTGAGGCAGTGATGCACGCCTATCATGTGAAACAATGCCAGCCGTGGCTGGTCAGGTTCACCCAGAGTCTTTTTATGGCCAAGCTGCTGTCATAAGCTTTAGGTTTTGCTGGAATTCTTGTAATTATGAAACACCCCACAATACACGTGAAACGCTATGGCCCATCTCATGAGCTCTGACTAATAGTTGAAAATGACAAAATGGTGATAACTTGCCATTCTCATGGTAGAAACAGCTCTAGAAGCTTCCATAGACGTCAATCGCTTTATGTACACAACCAGTGACGTGCATAGGTGGCGTTGCTATGTACTTTGCATAGGCTCCAGTACCACTTTTTCTGGTACTTAACTGTAAATGGTTGCACAGTCAAGCAGAGCTAGCTATTTTGCTCAGGTTGTGATTTGATGCCTATATAACATATTTTTTTTAAAAAAAGCATAGCTGTGATTTTGTCTCTGAAGAAAGTCCCAGAGGTAATGCCTGTTAAGATTCCCTTTGTGTTAAAATGCTAAAATATGGATAAGCAAACCTGTATTTGTTTTTGACGAGATAAAAATCACGATATCATGATATGAAAACATAATGCCAGCTCTGCTTTATACACAAAGAATGCTCTTTTTTCAGTCCTAAGTGCATGTGGAGAACGAGTCACCCAGGACTGTGAAACAAGCCTTGCTGTGTGCTCGTGTTCCTCTGCCTGTAGTAAAAGTTTGAGCAGATCGTCTGGTTCTCCTGATAAGTGGCAGTCTGTTGTATAAGAAATGCTGGAGCCTTCACTGTTGTACAAAAACATATCACAGTGCCAATTAGGCTGGCCCCAAACAGGATCTGGGCACGGCTCACTCAATGCCGCATTAATAAAACATGGCCACCGCTCCTTGCTTCGCTAGCCGGCTAATTGGCAAATTAGAAAGTGAGATGCGTTAAACGAGAGAACACTGCATTCACTGGAGACGATGCCCTCCCCCATTCGTGCACGCACACACACACACACACACACACACACACACACAGAGTAAGAGAGACTTTCTCTTTTCTCTTTCTTTCTCCTTGCCGATGTTCTACACATTCATTTTTCTTCTTCTCTGTCTCTCTCTCTCTCTCTCTTTCTCTGTCTGTCTCTCTCTCTCTTTCTCTGTCTGTCTCTCTCTCTCTCTCTCTCTCTCTCTGTCTCTATGTTTCTCCCTCACACTCGTACACACACTCTGTTCTTAACTACCTTAAGAACAGAGTGTGTGTACGAGTGTGAGGGAGAAACATAGAGACAGAGATGAATGCCATTAGTGGTGTGTGCTTCTTTATTTCTACATAACCTTTAATTCGACATGTTCTTATAAACATAAACCTGAAAAGATGTAAAATGTAATTATCATCAGTGCTAAAGCACACTGAATATGCGTAAGTGTAAAATAGCATTGGTTAGGTTAACACCTAAGACAATAGGGCAAGTTTTCTTAACTTACCAAAAGGCATAAGCAGGATTGTGTGGCACTATGCGGCAATAGTGCATATAGAAATAAATAAGCCAGTGAAAGTACATCTTGTAAGAACTGAAGCATCTTTTCCTTCCTTACCCTTCAGGAAGGAGTTCTGCTGACCTCTAGTGGAGAAATGAGAAATCCATTTTGTCTGAAAAAAAAAAGTGTCAGTGCTTTAGTAGCAGTTAATAACGCTCTTATCTGCTGTGTTTCAGATAGTGGACACCTTCTACATTGGCCGCTACGTGCTCCTGGCGGTAGTGAGTGTGGTCTTCCTGGTGTCTCTGTTCATCCTCTTACCCTTCCACCTCCTGGAGCCGGTGTACGCCAAGCCTCTGAGAGCCCACTAGACCGGCGCCTGGCACATGCCACTTCCCTCATGGACCAGCCTGCATCAGCGAGGCTGACTTTAGATGAGAGTCTCTTATAAAGACACTCCAGTGTTTGTGTCTGCTGGTCAAATCAGATGTTCTGACCTCTCTCTGATTGTAATTTTATATATATATATATATATATATATATATATATATACTGTTTATAAACAGGGAGGACTATGTTATGGATGGCGCTGTTACCTTAAAGACAGCGTTTGATTTAGTGCTGATTCCGCTGTACTGTGTTGTTTTGAAGTGCAGTGATTGTACAAGTGGCTCTGTGGTTAAGGCTTTGGACTACTGATTGGGAATTTGTTCACTTCCCAACACCACACGTTGGGCTCTTGAGCAAGATTCTTAAATCTCAGCTGCTCTGTGGTGTTCTGTCTCAGCTGTCTCTCTGAATAAAAAGTCAGCCAAATGAGCAACTGGAAATGTTCCTCAGTTTTCTACTATACTGATTGTATTTTTAAATAAAACACTATTTTTTATTGCCATTTATTTGCATGATGTGGTGTTTATTATGAATACCAGTATTATTAACTGTGCATGATTTACAACCCCAATTCCAATGAAGTTGGGACATTGTGCAAAACATAAAAAAAACAGAATACAATGATTTGCAAATCCTTTTCAACTCATATTCAATGGAATACACTACAAAGACAAGATATTTAATGTTCAAACTTTATTGTATAAAATAAAACTTAAATAAACTTTATTGTTTTTTTGCAAATATTCACTCATTTTGAATTTGATGCCTGCAACACATTCCAAAACAGTTGGGACAGGGGCAACAAAAGACTGGGAAAGTTGAGGAATGCTCAAAAAATACCTGTTTGGAACATTCCACAGGTGAACAGGGTAAATGGAAATAGGGGATAAATGGAATAAAGGGAGCATCCCCGAAAGGCTCAGTCGTTCCCAAGCAAGGATGCGGTGAGGTTCACCACTTTATGTTTAAAAACAACGTTTCCCAACATGCAATTGCAAGGAATGTAGGGATTTCATCATCTATAGTCCATAATATCATCAAAAGTTTCAGAGAATCTGGAGAAATCTCTGCAAGTAAGTGGCAAGGCCGAGAACTAACATTGAACGCCCGTTACCTTCGATCCCTCTGACGGCACTGTATTAAAAACCGACATCATTCTGTAATGGATATTACCACATTGGCTCAGGAACACTTCAGAAAACCATTGTCAGTGAACACAGTTCGTCGCGCCATCTACAAGTGCAAGTTAAAACTCTACCATGCAAAAAGAAAGCCATATAACAACAACACCCAAAAATGCCTCTGGCTTCTCTGGGCCCAAGCTCATCTGAAATGGACTCAAAGTGGAAAAGTGTCCTGTGGTCTGATGAGTCCACATTTCAAATTGTTTTTTGGAAATCATGTGTTCTCCTGGCCACAGAGGATAAGGACAGTCCGGATTGTTATTAGCGCAAAATTCAAAAGCCAGCATCTCTGATGGTAGGGGGTGTGTTAGTGCCCAGGGCATGGGGAACTTGCACATCTGTGAAGGAACCATTAATGCTGAAAGGTACACACAGGTTTTGGAGCAACATATGCTGCCAACCAAGCAACGTCTTTTTCAGGGACGTCCCTGCTTATTTCAGCAAGACAATGCCAAGCCACATTCTCCACATGTTACAACAGCGTGGCTTTGTAGTAAAAGAGTGCAGGTACTAGACTGGCCTGCCTGCAGTCCAGACCTGTATCCTACTGAAAATGTGTGGCGCATTATGAAGCACAAAATACGACAACGGAAACCCCAGACTGTTGAGCAACTGAAGTTGTACATCAAGCAAGAATGGGAAAGAATTCCACCTACAAAGCTTCAACAAT
>JAOVYV010000008.1:7125751-7143320 GCA_025674545.1 Hassar affinis
GTGACCTGGCCACTATCCTGCAAGAAGAATGGCTTAAAATCCCTCTGACCACTGTGTAGGACTTGTATATGTCATTCTCAAGATGAATTGATGCTGTATTGACCGCAAAAGGAGGCCCTACACCATTCTAATAAATTATTGTGGTCTAAAATGACAGGTGTTTCAGTTTCATTGTCTAACACCTGTAGGTCATCTTGGATTTTTGTTGCACCAAAACTATAAAATATAATTAACCTGGAAATATGAAAATATCCATTATATCCTACATGTACTATTTATTATTCATTTGCATTATCTCATGTACAATAATTATGATTTAAAATCTCACCTTGAGAAACGCATGCACAGGTATGAGAATTGAGAAGTGGTGTATGTTCTTTAGAGAAATAAACAAATAGATACATTTAAAAGATGCTGTTTGATGGTGGAAAAAGTTTTCCGGTGTTATCTCACTAGTAATTTTAAAATAGGGTTATATTGAATGTTCCCAGTTCCCAGTGCTCCTCCTCAGGATGTGTCTATAACAATGCCTGCTGAAAACAATGGCACGGCCCAACTGAGCTGGGAGCCCCCGCCTCATGAGGCTCACAATGGGATCATTCAGGGATACCAGGTACACACACACTGTTACACACACACACACACACACACACACACACACACAGTATTACACACATTAGTTTTACTATCTTTATGCATAATTGCCCTGGTCAGGAAATCTGTTTTAGTAACAATGCTTTGCTTACACCTAACCCTAACCTTCACCTCGCTAACAACACGGAAATCATTTCCCACTACTGTCTTTTCTGCAGAGACACTAATGTGACATGATGGTTTTAACCAAGTTAATATACCATATTAAGCTTTTTGTGGCAGCAGATTACTTACCCACAGGATACAACTATTAGATACACACATAGAAATGAATGAAAGTGGCCACTGTGGCCACAGGAACCCAAGCATGGAGGTAACTGATAATCTTGCCATCAGGCATTAAGACATACTGGAGTCACTGGAGTTGCGACATGGATGTACTGTTAGTCTGCATTACCTAAAGTGAATTCTCAAATAGACCTTTTGGCCCATTCTTTCCTACAGTAATACTTAAATGGAGGTCACATATCAAGTATAACGTATTACGTCATGGGTTCTGGTACACAATTCCTGGCCACAAGTTTCATTTTTAGTTTGTAGTATGAAATATAAACTCATTAGATTTACAGCATTTGGCAGACACCCTTATCTAGAGTGACTTAAATTTATCTCATTTATACAGCCGAGCAGTTGAGGGTTAAGGGCCGTGCTCAAGGGCCCAACAGTGGCAGCTTGGTGGTGCTGGGGCTTGAACCCCCAACCTTAACCATTGAGCCACCCCTGCCCACAATGAGGTTCTATCTCACATTCATTCTTAACCAGTATACATTGAACCTTATAGTTTTTCGTTTTACTTAACCTTATAGGCCATAGTATTTATTCCTAGTAATGGCTTATTCAGGAACAACCACTCTGCCACCTCATACTTTTTAATTCTGTGAGAGAATCAGCTAAATATTCTCACAATCCCCTAATCCTTATGTCGTCCTGCTATTATAGGGGCATTTGGTCAAGGAATAAAAACCCTGGACACACAAACAGCTGTGACACAGTTTGGAATTCCTGTGTAGTGATGAGATGAGACTTTAGGGTCTTCTTCCTTGCATGATGTAAAGTTGCTGACTCATTAAATGTTAATCATTGTTTTATGTGCAGCAGTGCTCATTAATGTAGTTCAATGCAAAAAGCTTTAAAACAAAAGCATTACTTTGCTTGTACTTTAATATTAACAACATGATAAATAAAACATTAGTGCATGTCTTGCTTGCAGTTGTTGGAATAATCACTAAATATTTATACTTTTTTTTTTGTAAAACATGTTCAGTTTGATAAACCTACAGAAGAGCTTTAGTACTTTAATACTAATAATGAAGTTATTATTCATTTTATTCTCAGATAAGAAAGCTGGAATATTCTTTTAATACACATGTACAATTTTATTATATTCATTTCAGGGCAAAGAAGTAGAACGACATATCACAATTTATTCGATGTACACATTTTACTAATAGTGTAATTAAGTTCAAGTAAAACATTATTTATAGACCTAAATACTTGGACTGTTCAATACAAGTGACCAGTGAAACAGGCTCATATCACTAGAAACTCAATAACAAACAACAGAATGGCTTGTAAAGATATACACTGAAGTACCAGAAAAACTGGTATACTTGGTAGGTCTCCCACATGGTCTTTAAAGGAATGTTGCAGTCCTCACGCTGATGTCTGTTGAGGCCCCAGCATTGAATTCCACTACTTGAGGCAGTGTCATCGAATGAAACGATTCTTGCCGTATCATTGGCTGCATCCGCTAGTGTGTATACAAAGTGATAGATGTCTATCATCCGCTAGTGCGTATACAAAGTGATAGATGTCTATCACTTTGTATACGCACTAGCGGATGCAGCCAATGATGTTCCTAGGTGTCGTGGCTATGTATTTACCGTTTTTTTCTGGTACTTCAGTGCAGATGTCTATAACACCTGCTGAAGATGCTTTGTGTTGTGTCTATCATCTACATTGTATTGTGCGTTTCAGGTGTGGTGTGTGCAGCATGAACAGCAGCAGTATTTGAACTGGACAGTGGACAGCGGTACACACACTCTGGAGATCAGGCCATTGTGGCCCGGCACGGTGTACTGGCTCCGAGTGGCTGCGGTAAACGGTGCCGGAGTCGGAGCTCAGACTAATCCGTACAAACTGCTCATAGGTACTGGATACACCCTGCAGAGTTCACATTTAAGTGGATGTGCTTCTGTCCACCTGGCTTTCTATAAACACATTTTGCTTAAAATTCTTAAAAAAACAAACAGTGTTACGGTTGGATTAGAAACTTCACTTTTAGTCAACCGAAGTGGAAAAGCTTGTATCAATAAAGAGATGTAGAAGATGGTGTATTCCAGTCTTCCTGTAACATCCTGTATTTGTACGACAGCATTTTTGGGTAATTAGTTAAACACTGTATTTCTTTTTGTTAACTTGCACTCCATCTCTCCTCCTCTCTGTGTTTTTATCTCAGAGTCCAAGCAGGAATCAGCTCCACATCACAGCTCACTGAGCATGTCTGACGTCTTGGCATTAATGAGGGAGCCAGTGTTTATTGGAACGGTCGGCGCCCTCTTGTGGTGTGTAATGATGGTTACAGCTGCTTGTCTCTATCGCAAACATGTCAGACCTGCCAGTCTGAGAGGAGGACATCACAAGACAGGTTCACATCAAATCTTAGACATATACCACTGCGTTATGTTCATTTAACCTAATTTTAATAGCATGGCAATCTTGTTGGTTTTAGGATTATACAGACTTGCTAGTGAGGATCTCATCATCAGGCACAGGTATAAGATTTATAAGATTTATTTTGGTCTTAAAATCAGTTAAAATCTGTTTTTGTCCTTAAATGTTACATAATCAGACAGATGTTTATAGCTTGCTCAGCACTTTTTCTGCTCCTGATTAGGATGGCAGCACCTGATTCTCCATGGATGTCAGGAGCTTGGAAGCCTGACTTGACTGGTGAACAGTGTCAAAGCCTGTGGACCCCAAACCAGGAGAAGCCAGATTTCAGGAGGATCAGTGAGTCGACCAATTAAACTAGAGCTAAACTAGAGCTGATGGGAGAGCAAAAGTCTGATTCTAATCTATGAATCTGTTGTTAAAATGAATACTATTGGTTTTCTATTTGGTTTAATTGGGAGGTCTATATAAGTTAATGTTAAACAACATGCAGGTGTTAACCTGTTAAAAAGGTGAATAAAATTAAATCACATGACTGTTAAAATGAGTCAACAGGACATTTGTTGTAAAGGTGTGACAGGAAGTAATGCTGGAAAAAATTCACACAAAGAAGTCACATGATCATGACGGTATTTTTGCTACAGTTGCTGATAATGGTGTTGAGATGAACACTGAAATGACTTAATAGTCTTGACTTAATAGTCCAGTGATTTTATTTTATTAGACATTTTTAAACAGGTGGTGGAAAATGCAGGTCAGAGTTTACTTAATTAGGCAGAGAGTCACGCGATCAGCAAACAGGCAAACCTAGGCAGAGATAATAGAAAAAAAGAGTCAGAATGTGAGCATGTATGTGGAAACCCAAGGAAAAATCTGAGTAATAAATGACACATGTACACATTGTATTTCTGCAGTACGTACTTGTATTTCTACTTCACTTCATGTCAAAAATGCCAAACATAACCCATAATAAGTTGCCTGTTTTTGTTCACTTTCTGCCGTTAGATCATGTGAGAGTTTCCTCGGTAATGAATATACTTAGATCTGGTGCCTCAGACCAGATGATTTGATTCACATTAAAATGTGATTTCTGGGTTCATACCATGAAACAATCCAGATATTAGTACTTGTGGATATCTGCATAGACTAGACTAGCATAATTTAATTCTTCACCTTTAATCTGACATTCTCCTAGGGCATGTCTGTATTCATAAGGACAAAAAAGTCTAATCCCTACAGTCCTCATCATTGTTAATTATGACCCACATTGGTTTGATATGATATAAATGTGTCCTCTGTTTCGTCCCCGTCCTCTCAGCTCTACCCATAACAGAAAAAAAAGACTCTTCTGTACCGATAGTGCCAGACAACAGTGGCGTCTACGGCACCTTCTATGTGGATCTGACTGGGAGCAATATGAAAACCTTTAACAGCCCGGGACGACGTCCCAAAATGCCTCACATGCAGCAGCAGCAGCAGCACGGCTCAGAGATGATACGCATCACTCAATCCGCTGCCAAGTCACCCGTCACCAGCGAGCGGCAAATTCTGCCGTGGAAACGGGCACTTCCTGCCCAGCCCAATATGGGTGTACGAAAGGAGTCCTGGGAGAAGAACTTCAAACGAGGTGAGATAAGTGGCAATAATAGATGATGTGGTGATATACAATTAGTATTAGGATACTTAGCCTTCTGAAGACATAGTGTGCTTAGAGAACCGTGTTGGGTGGAAATACTTTTATTAATAAACGTTCTGTCTTTTTGCTTACAAGCCTACTGACTGAAAAGTCATGGTGGGCAGTCATGGTCTTGTAGTTAGGGTGTCTGCTCCACGATCAGAAAGTTCCGGGTTTAATTCCCCCTGGTTGAAGTGCCCTTGAGCAAGTCATCTAACTTCCAATGGCTCCCCGGGTGCTGTGGCTAGGGTTGCTCACCACTCCAGGCATGTGTGTTCACTGCCCCTAGTGTGCATTCACTAGTGTGTCTTACTGCACGGATGTGTTAAATGCAGAGGTTCAATTAAGTTGTGTGCAAACACATTAACAAAAATGTGTCACTTTCCTTACACATTACACCCTAACACAAGGAGCACCTTATTATCACTTGGGGTAATACAACTTATACCCCCCTTCCCACACACACACACACACTCACACTAATCATATGTTATATGCAGGAATGAAAAGAATTTTTGAAAGTTTTGGATAGATACTAGTAGATACTAGACATTAGCTAGGAATAAATACTAGGAAGCTAGCTAGTCAGTCACTAACTGCTTCCACTTCAATTATGTGAATATGCGTAAACAAGAAGTGGACATAGTGGACAAAGCTGGGACAGATGGGAGCAAGTGTTTCCCCAAAATGCTAATATAAGCCTCCACATCAATGGTATTTTCACACATATATCCAGATCGCCCATGCTGTGGGCACTGACGCACACCCATGTCATCACAGATGCTGGGTTTTGCACTTTTCATTGGTAACAGTCTGGATGGTCTTTTTCATTTTTGGCACATAGAATCCAACAATCTGACAGTTCTCTCATGAGGCTCAGCCCAAAGTGGTGAACCATGATTCAGCCATGCTTGCAAAGACTAAGCCTTTGGTGGATAATCCATTTATACACAGTCTTGATGAACTCACCTGTTACCAGTTAAACTGCAAATTGAGGAACCTTCCAGAACAGTTTCACCTGTATAACAATTTCATATCATTAATTTTTTTAGTGTGTTGCAAGCGTCACATTCTATTGTTTATTATATTTACAAAATACAATTATGTTTGCTAGTGAAAGAGTTGAAATTGGTTTCTTTGCACATTTAGCACTTTTTTGCATTTTAGTGTCCCAGCTTTTCGGAAAATGGGGTTTGTAAAACTCCTTAAATGACCCATTTTTAGTTTCTTAGCAGACAGATTTTGATTTAAAATGCACTGGTATTTCATGGAGTCTATGATGTCATGCAGCCTAAAGAGTTTCACAACAGCCCTACAGCATTACAAACCCTCCACCTTAATTAACAGTGAGCATGAGGTTCTTTTCAGTGTAATTGTCTTTTTTTTTTAGCACTAAACACACCCATGTTAAATAATGAAAAAAGGAAGTCATGGATGAAAAAGCAAGTCATGGATTACAGTTTGAAAGTTCCTGGACACTCAACATAAAAACTAAAATACAGATGGAATAAAATATGCTTTAGTTGCATTTTGTTTCTAAGATTTTCTAGGAGTGCCAATAATTGTGGCACATGTGGTTTAAAAAATATCATATTTTTGAATGAGGGTTTTTTCTTTAGAATAAATGTAGCACACATGTCTCTAATTTTTCAGTGTGATATTAGGTGAATTTCTTAGAACTCTTTTTGCTCATCTTTACCAGGGGGTGCCAGGGGGCAGAGACTGTATACTGCAAGAAACAGCCCTGTTTATCATGTTTAACACACATAGAAACTTATAGCATGTGACACATTTGACATGTAAATAAATAAGTTAATTAAGTATTGGCCTACTGTGCTTGCACTTAGAGGGATTTGTCCTCTGAATTTCACTTGTTAATGCAGTAACACACACATTTACACACATTGGTGAAGTGAGAGCACACTAGCCTGGGGTGATGGGCAGCCTTGTCCAGGGAGCCTGGGGAGCAATTGGGGGTTAGTTGCCTCGCTCGACGGCACTTCAGCTGTGTCTTGTCAGTTGCAGGGATAGAACCGGTGACCTTCCGATCACCAGGCTGGTTCCTTAACCACAATCCCCATAACAGCAGTTTGCTCAAATGTGGCTTGTACTTCAAGCACTGATGACTTTAATGCGACATATTTGGCAAGAAACAAGATGATACATTAAACAAGGAGGAACAAAGTAAGGTGTTGGTATAACCCAAATTATGTAAGATAATGGCTGATAGCATCTTATCAATTATTTCTTACAATGCTCTAAATAACTTATCTTGATGAGAAAGTGTGTACAGGGTGTACGATTGGTCCGTTTTCTACAACTACTGCCCTGTAAAAGCACTGACAGTATATAATCACATCATGCATCACTTCTTTCTATTAGTCATTCTTTGCTTTTTTTCTGTGAATGTTTTTTAAAAAGAGTGGATTTAATGTGTTATCATGAATGTTGTACTGTATTTATGCCTGTATTATTGGTTCAAATGCTTTCTCCAGAACTCCATGCAGTGAAAAGTGCTCCGTTAGTGCCTATGCACCAACAAGCCCTGATGTTGCGCAACACATCCAACATCCATCAACACAGACTCAGCCAGAATTCAGGTACGCTTACACTTTAATGTACTGAACAAGTTCAGCATTTTACAAGGCGTTTTGCAAGCTCTGTATGCGTGAGCACGGTGTTTGTGACATTCAGGTCCTGTGTAATGCAGTGCATGTAGGAAAATACTCTTTATTTCTCCTCTGTAATTGTAGGGGGAGTGTCTGAAAGCTCAAAGCCATTCACTTCTCCCAGGATTCTACAGTACTCTGCCTCACTGCATCTGGTGGATATGTTGCCCACTCCTCCCCCTCTGCCTTTGGACGACAGCCACAGCGTCAGCTCTGAGGAGGGGTGAGAATAGATCCCTATCTTTCTCCTCTAACCTTAATGATATTTCATTAGTATAAATAGAATAAATAGAAATCGGTGTATTTATTATAGGGACACTTGAGGACGATGTGTAGTGGTAGATAGTGGTCTAATGAACAGAATCAGTTTATAATCAAATTATGGTTAATTAAAGCATCATATCTATCCTTCAAGAGTTAAAAAAAAAAAACATTTCCCTGCACACATTTTAAAGACGTTTTGCCATTGCTCCTCTACTCTTTTGCTATGCTACACACACACACACACACACCTCCATTCAGGAACAGCATACATCATATCCCACTTCTGGCCTTATCTACGTCTGATTAAACCAAGCACCAAGGTTGCAGGGGCGCCTGGTGTCTGAGGAAATGAAAAGCAACTGACAAGTAGATGAAAATATACCCCAGGTTTCAGTAGGGCCTTGAAATGGGATGAAAAAGGAACATGGGAATCTGCTCAGCATCCTGGCGAGTCTGATAGTACAGATGGTAGTAGAGATTGTAAATAAACCACTTCTTGAGGATATAAGTGTACGATTTGGGACGTAAGTATGTAGAACTTAGGATAAGATAAGGAAGGGTGAGATGGTGAGCTGATTTAAAGTTGGGATCAGTCAGTGCATTTTGTTATATTTGGAGAAGTTTATACTGGAGAAGTTGAGGAAAACCTCACGTCTTTGTAGGGCCCTTTGCCTGTCAGTCATCTTTTTCTCTCTTTATCATTCTGTCTCTGGGATTAACATGGAAACAGTCAGAGATCAGACTGTTTTTTTTTTTTTTGGTGACCGTCACTTCCTAAAGCTGTACAGAATGTATCGCTGAATTTTTTTAATGTAGTCAGTTGGTAGTCACGTTACCTTTTCTTCTAATACACGTTTAGCCATTGTTTTGTATATTAAAACACTGAAAAGAAGAGAAAGTTTATTCTCAGAAGATTTTTTTGAGTAAACACGTATCCACATAGTTTTAAAAAGCCCCAGTACTCAGGGGAGAGGATCTGTGACCAGGCCCTGTCATTAAGCATAAATGGAAGAGGAAGTCTTGCTTTTGGCCGGGAAACATTTTCAGCCTACAGCTCACTTTAATGGACTTGCTGCTCCTCTCTACTCATTAGAGAGTCTGGAAGTGTGTCAAATTAAAATGCAGCCAGAATTCACAGAGACAAAGGCCACATAGGCCTTAAGGCCAGAAACTAGATTAGAGACTAGAGACAGAGGAAGTGGCTTATAGTACACCTTCACTCACAGTCTGGGTGAATAGCAAACCTCAGAAAAGTAATGTTACGTTCCAAAAGAATGTCGCCATTAGTGATAGAAAGGTAGCACTATTTTTATTTTTTTTCTACAGGAAGACATAGTCATACAAAAACACTGTTCTTTAAAATTAACAAACATTCAATCAATCAAATTCACAGTGCAAATGTGTGTAAAGGTAGACAATTTGAAATATAAATATAATAATAAAAGAACTGTAATTTCAGGATGATATTTATTTATGAAAATATATCACAATGTAGACAAAACTTTTCTGCTTAAAAAAAACTTGTTACAAAAACATGTCTGCTAACTTGTGACCTTGACATATTTAGACCATTTGAATTTGCTATGCGTATCTGTTATAAGCCATTTTCATTTATTTGCTGTAAAGTTATATTAGCTTGCCTGGGTCATTGAGGCAGATACACAGGAAATAACCATCTCTTTGCTCAGGTCCAGTCGGTCCACTAAACTGACCGTGGATGCCGGCTCTCTGCAGTCTGTGTGTGCAGCATCCACCGGCTGTCCCTCTCAACACAGTCCTTCCTACAGCCGTCTCTCTACAGCCTCCTTCTGCCTGTCCACCAGTGACCAGGAGGACAATGCACTGAGCACAAAAACACACGAGCAGTACCTCGAGCTCAGTCCTACACCACACAGACACAGGTGAGAGAAGCTCACACTTAAATTTTAACCTACAACATTTTTTAAATAATAAAGCTGCTGCATGGATTTCCTCTGGGTTCTTTGGTTTCTTCTTCTGCTGCTTTTTTATACTGAACAGGGTCTTCATATAACAAGAAGTGGGACTAGAAAATACAGGCCAATACACAACTGTTGACTTTTCACATTACTGTGGACTGTTGAATTACTTGAAATACTGTTGAATTCTATGCTTTTACGTGTGAGGACATAATTAAAGAAAAATATCTGTTCCTTAAAAAGTCTTAAAATTAGGCACGTCCAACCTCGGATGAACAACAACACAGCAGATGTCATTATTTATTTAACAAAAATGAAGCCAAAATGGAGAAACCATATGTGAAAAACTAAGTAAACCCCATGAATCAATAGCTTGTAGAATTACCTTTAGCAGCCATAACTTGAAGTAATCGTTTTCTGGAGGAATTTTGGCCCACTCTTCTTTACAATGTTGCATCAGTTCATTGAGGCATTGAGGCACAGCTCTCTTGTAGTCCTGCCATAGCATTTCATTTGGACTGGGCCATTGCAGCACATTGATTGTTTTCTTTTTCAGCCATTCTGCTGTAGATTTGCTGATGTCCTTGGGATTACCGTCATGTTGCATGACCCAGTTTCAGCCAAGCTTTATCAGATAGCTGGTCTCATATTTGACTCTAGAATACTTTGGTATACGGATGAGTTCATGGCTGACTCAATGACTGCATGGTGCCCAGGTCCTGTGGCTGCAAAACAAGCCCAAATCATCACCACTCCACCACCGTAACAGCTTAACAGTTGGTATGAGGTGTTTGTGCTGATATGCTGTGTTTGGTTTTCACCAAATGTGGCACTGTGCGTTATGGCCAAACATCTCCACCTTGATCTCATCTGTCCAAAGGACATTGTTCCAGAAGTCTTGTGGTTTGTTCATATGCAGTTTTACAATCTTTTTGTTGCCATGTTCTTTTTAGAAAGAAGAGGCTTTCTCCTGGTAACCCTTCCAAACATGCCATGCTTATTCAGGCTTTTTCTAATTGTACTCTCATGAATATGAACTTTAAACATACTAACTGATGCCTGTAGAGCCTGAGCATTGCACAGTCTGACCTTGAGGTGAATTTGCTGGGATGTCCAATCCTGGGAAGATTGGCAACTGTCTTGAATGTTTTCCAATAATCTTTCTCACTGTAGAATGATGGACTTCAAGTTGGAAATGGCCTTATAACCCTGCCCAGACTGATGGGCAGCAATAGTGCTGATGTCTTAGATTCATGCCTGATTGCTCCAAACCAGCAAACTGCCAAAACATGCTGCTTTTATCGAGGTGGTCACCCTTGCTAATGATTTAATTAATTAAGGGCATTTGATTAGCAGCATCTGGCTGCTACATACCCTTTTAATTCCTATGGGAGCAGTAAAGCTGTATTTAGATTTTCAAACATGGCTTCTCCATTTTGGCTTCATTTTTTGTTAAATAAATAATGACATGGTGGACTGTGTTCTGTGCTGTTGTTCATCTGAGGTCATTTTTACCAAATTTTAAGACCTTCTAAGACAGGTTTTGTCTTAAAAAAACACAAGTTTATGTCCCACTATGTAAAATCATAGAATTCCACGAGGATGCACTTTGTTTTTTACATGACTGTTTATGAATGCGTCTTTATCCTCAGCACCCTTAGTGAAAAGTCTCCTTCATTACCTCGGCCATTCTCCCCGACGCCTACATTCGGGTACATATGTGGACCTTCTGAATGTGAGGCACAGGATGACGTAGATGTGGAGCAGGATTCCCAGGCTGTAGAACTACAGAGAACAGCGCTGAGGAGCACGCCCTCCTCCTGCTACAGCGACTTGGAGGGCTCGCTGTGGAATGGCTGGGGTTCCATGTCTGAGGGAAACACGACGAGTGCAAGAACCAGCATGATCAGCTCTTTAGATGGCTCAATTATGAACGACATGAACTACGCTCGCATCATGGCCATGACAGCGGAGTCGATGAATGGAACTTTATCAGGCAAGTGAGCCTCTGTAAATACAGACATCTGTTACTACTGATAGCTGTAAATGCTGACATCTAACTATGAATTCCCATAGAACGCCATTTAACAAAACTCTGATACAAAGAGATAATACATATGTAGGCAAATGCCCCCTACAGGATGCTGGTGACTGGACATTTTTGGGTGGTGGACTATTTTCAGTCCAGCAGTGACACTGAGGTGTTTAAAAACTCCAGCAGCACTGCTGTGTCTGATCTACTCACACCAGTACAACACACACTAACACACCACCACCACATCAGTGTCACTGCAGTGCTGACAATGATCCACCACCCAAATAGTACCTGATCAGTACTGGTCCTGTGGGGGTCCTGACCATAAGAGAACAGAGTAAAGGGGACTAACAAAATATGAAAAGAAACAGATGGACTACAGTCTGTAATTGTAGAACTACAAAGTGCAGCTATATGATAAGTGGGAATGAGAAAATGGACAATGTGTGTAGAGAAAAGGAGGTGGTCATAATGTTATGCCTGATCAGTGTAAGCAGTAGTGGTAATATAATAGCTAGTAGTAGAGGTGTAGAATAATATTAGAATGGTACTAATATGTCTACTACTACAACTATTCCTATAATAACTAGATGTACTGTACAGCAGTATGAAATGAAATGTAATAACATCTATAGAAGAAATTTCACAAAATTTGGTGTATATGTAAAGAATGTGGGAGTGATGCAGGGTTTGAAAGTTTGAGGCTTTACATTTTTGATTTCAACATTAATCACTAGGTGGCACTACTCCACAAATAAATCTGAATGAGCCATACAAAGTTCAGAATTTGTGGCATAACGGTTTTCATGCTTTTGGCCCAAATGTGCTTTAAGTCTACAAGTAGAAATGACATGCTTGAAAGGTGGAGACTGAACAAACTGTCAGGATTTATCGGGGTGTTAATCAGAATCAGAGTGAATTGTATTGGCTAGGTAAGATTTCATGTAGTTGATCTGTTAACACAGACTACACCAGTTAAATAAAAAACAATGTGCAGTTTATTTAATGCACTAATAATAATAATAAAGTTAGATTTAATTATAATGCCTGTCACATACCCAGGGCCGCATTACAAAAAATGATAAAGAGTAGTGTGAGAAAGATAAATGCTTCCATTTCATAATAAAGATCGAGTCACTAGAATGAATAAAACACCACAGTTAATAAATACACCCCAGCCATTATGTTTAATAACCCAAAAACAAAATTGTAGTTGGAATTAAAATTGCGGTTCATTACACAGCCCCAGTAAGCGACTCTCTGTGTCCACTAGATGGCGAGGTGTTATCAGTATTTTTATATTATTCCTGCACCGAGTTAGAGGTTATTTCAGGTTTGTGTCATTGATAGTTAGTTAGTCCCCGAAGAAAATTTCACTCTATCATCCCTTTTCTAAATGATTTATAGTTATTTCCACCATGACGCTTATCTCGGCACGTACAGCACACTTCCACGTTCTCATTCCAACTCCGACATAGCACCGAAAATGTTCTAGAGATTAGAAGGCTAATAATTTTGACTGTTTCTTACACTATAGCTGAAGGATGTGGAGAGGGGGGGGGGGGGGTTAGAGGAACAATAGTGGCTCTCAGGAAATTGAACGGGCGACTTTACCCTTTATTGTGCCACCAAATCAATCACATTTTCTCAGTGAGGTGTGCAAAGTTCCCATTTACCAAATTGTTTTTTCACCCCCCTCTCCTTTCTCTTTAAAAAAAACAGCCAGCAAAATGAAATGGCTCAGACATATCTGTTAAAGAAACAAGATTCGGGCAAATGGTGTAATTTATTGAGTTGTTTAGGACCGTATCGTTTAGGAGGAAATGCAGAAGTCTGTTTGATTTCCTTGTGGTATGTCTTATCAAGCTTGTTCATATGTTTGTGTGTGAACAGATTTCTCCCCTGCAGGATCTCCGCTGAGTATGCTGTTCCCCCCGCGAGACCGTTTCGGGGAGGTGGACCCTCTCGCCGTGTGGGATTGGAGCACAGCCTGGGTGGAGGAGATGGAGGCCCAGTTTCGAGTGTCCACAGAGACGTCCCAGAGCACAAGAGCTGAGCCGCCACACAAAAACACCTCACACAGATGATCCCTCCAGTATCTACAGTCGTAATCAATAAGAGTTTTTCCATCAAAACCAGCATTTGTACATTGTATACCAGGCTGCTTATGGTTGCACCCTGTTGGCCTAAATAAGTTCTGTACAGGAAACCAACATTCTAAAATCTCTGATGTAAATAAACCACGTTTATTTAATAAACATTATCATGGATGCTGGAAGGTCATAGCCATCTGAATAGCGCAAGGGTTTTTAATTAATATGTGTACTTAATACTTGTGTACTTCTGAAGGTTTTTTTTTTAGACTTTAGCAATCTTCGTTATGTTTCTATTCGATTTATTATGGAAATCAGGAGTTAATATCGATTGAACGTCAGCCTAAACACAAACCCCAACTGTGACACCAATCATAAGCTTAGATCTCCATCATACTAGCATTACTGACATGATTGCATTAAGATGACTTATTCCCTAAATTAACGTTTTTATATATTTCCTAAGTTGTTGAACTACATTTTTTTTATATATTTGATATATTTACTAATTCCATTTTTCCCTCTAAAGCCTTTTAATACAAATAAACTGTGCCTTGGTGATAGCAGTGGCTGGCAGCTTCCCTCTCTTATCAGAGCAGTAGTTTGTACGGGCCTGGCAGTGTGGGTGTGAGTGTGTGTGTGTGTGAGTCTTGGGGGCGGTCATGGGGTGTTTGCGGCTGATTGTGTGTTACCGAATGTGCAGAGTCAGTTCAGAGGCAGTGAATATTACAAAACTCTAATCCTTTTTTACAAACAAACAGCTTTAAATCGTATAAAGCTGGCCACCCACCTGACACACCCACACACACACTTTTGTACTGCTATACGTGTGAGGACTTTCTATTGACATAATTATTACTGTAGCTAATTGATGCCAACACTAACCCTAACCTCAGTGATGAAAAAGCAACTTTTTGGCTTTTATTTTTGTTAAAAGCTACAACAAAAATCCTCTTTTCTTATGGGGACCAGCAAAATGTCCGCACAAGGTCAAAAATATCAGATATTCCAATCCTTGTGGAGACATTTGGTCCCCAATCTCTCTCTCTCTCTCTCTCTCTCTCTCTATACCAGTGAAGGATTATATTCTGTCCCCCTTATTTGCTCCCCATGGCCATATGCTTGGCATTGTCCCCTCTCTCTCTCACACACACACACGATTCTTGGCCAGAAATGGCATCTTTTAATAGCCTGCTTGTAATCTATTGACCTACTTTGCTATGTAAAATCTCACTACAACTTTTTTCCCTCCATTTTCATTTTGTTCCCATTTTCTTTTAGAACAGCACAGCCATTAGTCCTCGACTATTATACTTGTAATAATTATCCTGACCTAATAAATCTTTCTTCTCTTTTTCCTCTCCATCCTATTCACAAAGCCTTTACACACAGCCACCAAATCCAAGCCTACTTCTCCTGAATCTGTCGTGAATCCCCGAACACATGAGCGCAGTAATAAACCCAGACTCCAAATGTGACCCCGTTTAAATGGTCATTAATGTGCAACACCTGCGTAATAATGTCCCCGCTCTGTCTCTGTCTCCTTCCTAAATGAAAATGAAGATCCTCTCTGTGGCCTGGCATTCAACTGAGCGTGGCTTCCACGCCACATCCGTCTTCCGTGCAGGAAGATAAACGCAGGACAAACACGAACAATGTGGAGCAAAGAGCCCTTGGGAGGAAACCTTCTCGGTGACCCATATCTGCTCCAGAGGATTAGATTCAAGAGTCATTCTGACTTCTAAAAGCCTCGACACAAATCCGCTCATCTAACTGCAGTCTAATTAAGCTATTCCCGAATATATTTTAGAACCATTTAGTTTCAAATCTGGCGATGAATCAAATGCCAAATGATCAAACTGTTAGACATCACTGCTTATAGTTTGCATGAATAAATGCATGATAATGGAATCTAGAAACACTTCCATTTCTTTCTCCTGTTTCTCACAGTGGGATTTTTAGTATACAAGGCTTAGTTGGAATTTCCATAATGTCCATGATTTATTTATTGTAAATCTGCCAATATATACAATAGTTCACTAGTATTTTACCAGGAAAGTACTTCACTGTTTATAAAAAGCCTTGGAGATTAACTGACCTTGTGTGTTCCATTCTGAGAACTTTTTAGAAAGTACTTGTCTAGAGTTTCACATGTGAGTTTCCTCCAGGTTTCTCAGTTTCCTCCCACTTGGATTGGCTGTGCTCAGTTACCCCTACATGTACGTGTGTATGCATCACCCCTACGATGGATTGCCATCCAATCCAAAGTGTACCTAGGGTTCTTGGTGACAGGCTTCATATTCACTGCATATAACCGGGATAAAGATAACCTATAACTGAATGAAATCAAGCCATGCAAGAGTTAATGCTTTTTTTTTTTAATCACATTTTTTAGTTCAGAGGTACTTTTAAATCTTTGGAGCGTGCTGCGAACTGAAGCGCTGATGATTTATAGAGCTTGAGTGAGGTTATGTAAATGAAGTGTGGTAATTGTAGCTCCTCTGCTGGATGAGTGTATTTTATTCTGTCTGGCTCTTTTAAAGGCCTTAGGTGGCTCTCTCATTTCCCCACTCACACTCCTGCAGCTGGCCATCATTACAAGCCCAGCGTCTTGTCTTTTTAACATGTTCACCAATTGAAATCAGTGTTTATGGTAAAAGAAGCCAAATGTCAAAGCGTGTTTTGCTTCCAGAACAATCACCTCTTCGTTTTCATGCTGCAATTGCACACACTTTGCATACATTAAATGAACAATAAAGTGAAAAGCATCCATCTCTCGGCTGGGTAATTAACATGGAAATTGCCGAAAGGTATTTTAACTGCTCTCTGTTCCCCTGCAGCCCTGATGGGCGTGTCGCAACGACACACAATTAATGAATGAGCTAGTGATTTATGGATAAGGAAACCTCTATTGAGAGTGAGAGAAGGAGAGAGACCGACCCAGAGGAAAGAAAAATAAAAAATGACATCTCCTTGATCTCTCTGAACTTAGCTGTTTCTCCTAGACAACATTGAGATCAGAAGGAAAGACAAAGGAGACTTTAGTTAAAGTCTCATGCTGTTCCAACATTTCTTGTGGCAAAAATATCCCAGGAATCTCACACCTCCTCTTGAGATTTAGTACAGATCTTGTTAAAGTGTCACATTTTGCTTGGATTTGTCAATCTGTCCATTTGTTAATCAGATTGTTAATACCTACATCAGACAACTTTAATACATAAATGAAACATAAGTGACATTCAGAATGAAATCTCCAGAGATCAATGTTTGAGGACTAAAAACATTTGCTTTGGGGAAATGTTTGTTTGTGAAAGAGAGAGACCATGGTTTTCTTTGTGGGGACCAAACTATAAGGATAGGAATATCTGATATTTTTCACCTTTTGGGGACATTTTGCTGGTCCCCATTTTTTGGGTTTTAGGAGAGTTTTGAACTCAGAGGGATCAACCACCCATGGTAGACAGCCTGGTAGATCTTTCAGAATGCTCCTTTATTTTTGACCGGAAACAACACAGGCATCTCCCAGGAGATAATACGATGATGTACAAGAGGCATCATTATGGAAAAAA
>JAOVYV010000008.1:7154415-7166556 GCA_025674545.1 Hassar affinis
CGATCCCCGGGTGGGGCGACCTGGGAAATTTCTGTGTGGAGTTTGCATTTCTCCCCGTGTTCGCGTGGGTTTCCTCCGGGTACACAGATTTATTACATTCCACTGATATATTCATTTGAATCTTTCACTGTGTACCCTAAAGCTTTTGCAATAATAAAATGGCTTAAGACCGGAATAGCCTACAGAAACGACGACTAGTCAGAAACATTGTAGTAAGCTAGTAAAAAAACTAGCTAGTACATTTGTATAACGCCTAATCAGCAGCAGAATGCTCTTACCCCATGTCCTCTATATGTTCATCCTCATCGTCGTCTGCACAGTGTTCTAACTCTGAAGAAGGGGGTGGAGGTGGTAAAGGCTCCATCCAGTTTAGAGACGGAGTCTTCACTGCCTTCCCCATTGACTTCTGTTTTGACTGTTTAGCTGTAGGAAGGACGAATAGTCATTGTGAGTAAAACAAATCAGAGCAAAACTACAATTAGTCTGAGGTAATGGAAAACATAAAGTGGGAAAATATCATCTGTACCATTATCTGCTTTACAGCGGTCTGGCTGAGCATACTGTGCACTGGATGTTCCTGGTTGGTTAATCCAGTGGCCACTGTCTTGATCGGGGCTGCAGGGGGTCTGGTTAGTGAAAGGCATGATGGGAGTGCTAGCATAGGGCGTGGTGTGCTGAGAGTACTGGGCAGTGAAGCTGCGTAAGTCTTCAGCAGTAGGGTCGATGGTGCTGTAGATGGGGCCTTCATTGGAGCCATTGCTGTACTTCTCAGTCTGGTTGATGTAGTTGGAGATTCCAGCCTCTAAAAGCAGCAAAGAAACACAGTCAGGATACTGTTCCAGCAAATCTGCTCTGCTCCCTGTTATAGTGAAGTAAGTGCCAAATAAGATTTCCAGTGACTGGTGGAGTTGGAATTTGACTTATGGATTACTCTCTCTCTTATTAACAGTATTAATCTTTATCCTCAGTTCGTACCTGACCGTCTGCGTGCATATTTAACTCCTTAAATCCTCGGCATATTTTTGAGGTTGCATTGACCCTGTATGCGGTGTGATAGTTTCCTTTTATCACACACTCAAGATGTTCGTTTTTTTATTTCTTGGCAACCCAGAAGAAACTAGTTTGATGCAGTTTTATTGTTCACCTGCAATCAAGTATCCTCATATAAGCCTGACCATACTCCTCTATTGATAGATTGATCTGATTATTTACCAGTAAGATAGATATCGTCCTTTTCTCCCATCAACAGAGTTAATGCACTATTTGAAGGCATGAGGCTGTAATTTTAGGTCAGTCTGTTACATGAATTGCTCATGCATCAATATCTCATTGTTTCTTAGACAGTATAAACCCTTCTTTTGATTGAGCTTCTGGCATTGATTCGCTCTGCTCTTCTTCAGAGGAGTTTTATCCCACCAGCGGTAATAAATTCCACTGCTACAGATTAGTTTTAGCTTAAAGTTTAGTTCAAATCAAACTTTATATCGAAGCTAGCTCTGACTTTGTGTCTCAGGTGTCTCACCATTGTAGTATCTCTCTGTAGTCTCATGTTTGGAGGTGCAGCAGTTGACCGAATCTTTGCCGTTATGTACAAGGTTTGTAGTGGGCCAGGAATCTGCCAGCCAGGGGTAATTCCCTATATTAGATCCCAACACACCAGGCCTGGAAAACAAAATTTGTATTATTCCAATGTCCTCTAAGATCTTCATCACAACAGTCTTGTGCTCCGAGACACCTACCTTCCGTTTATTCCTGCGCTTTCGCCATGAGGAAAGCCGACTGCAAGACAAACAGTGTAATGTCATAATATGTGTCTATTATCATATGTATATACTGTTTCTGTGTTTGTGTTCTGTGTTACTCTGTCTACCTGCTGGTGTGTATGCGAATGAAGTCGCATAGTGGCTTAGCTCCTTTCTCTTCTTGCGTCTGCAGTATATCCACACGCTGAAGCCCATAAGGATTACCCAGCATGCCCCACCGATACCCGCGATGAAAGCAGGCTGCTTTACAACATCTGTGATCTGCTCAGCAAGACTGACGTTCTGATCCGACTCTCCGCTCCCACTCAGTACAGGCTGCTCTGATGGTAGCTCTGAGAGTGATGGAGAAAAAAGAAACAAAAAAAGGAGGGGGGTTAGAAAGCTAGAATAAAATTGTTCTACATGTCTCATAGCAAAGGTTTTATTGGAATTTAAGGCACCCTACTCTTAATCCTTTTTATAACAGGAACGATACCATTGAAATATCACATGTGCCAATCAAATGATGGCATCTTATGCTGTACTGGCCACTCACTGATAATGACGGGGACTGGCTGACTGTGTATGCCCACTCCAGCGCTGGTCACTGCTGCCACCTCCACCTGGTAAAGGACGCCGGCCAGCAGACCTTTCACCACTGTCGACAGCACGTTCCCATCCACTGTCTGATTAATATGGTAGCGTGCCTGAGAGTCATTTCCCAGGCACCAGATCTGAGAAAGGCACCAATTTTCTTAGTACTGTAATAATAGCACTACTGCAAAGGCTCCAGTGGGTGAAATATTATAGTCATGCTTAACGATAACGTGCACAAAAGAATACTGAATTGAATCACATTTCCTTTTGAGGTCTATTGTATCTATAATAACGTCTATGCAAGAATTTATATTGAACAGTTACAATAGGTACATCACATAAAGAACCCAACATTAGAGCTTCGCCTCCTTCCTGAGCACACTTACAACAACATTACAAAGACTTGTAACGTGAAAGCATTTTGCGGTTGGTTTGTGTTCCAGTAACCTTCACGATCTCTGATCATATACATGATAAAAGTTTAACCATTTAAATTAGACCAAGGAAATCGCAATACATAACAATCCTCTTACCCTGTACTCTTGGATGATACCATTTTGCATCTCAGCAGGGGGAGGCTGCCATGAAACACTGATGGTGCTGTTGGTGAGTGTGACAGTTGACACAGTAACTGCTTGAGGAGGGGCACTGGGGACTACAAAGAAAAGAAATAACACAATTCAAAAGTCACCACTGACACCATAATGTGTGTTTTATAAGCTCTTGTATCTATCTATCTATATATATTTTACAATATGGTAAAAGTGTGTTACATAAGCAACCCAACAGAAGAGTCTCACCCTCTTCTGGAGTGCGGAGGATCAGTGGCTGGCTGTCGATGCCCTGGAACTCATTGAAGTAGGGTCTGATTTTGACCTCGTACTCAGTGCCTTTGAGCAGGCTGCTGAGGACGGCGCTATGCTCGGGGGCTGCTTTCACATCCTGCTGGAGCCAGGAGCCCCCAGTCGGGCGGTAAAGCAGCCGATAGCCCTGGATGTACTGAGACTGGCGGTCAACCTGGGGCAGTTATGTTTGTGGTTAGAGAGACCATAGATATCAGTGGTCATCTAGATGAATGTTACTGAGATAGAGATGTACTTTCACACAATTAACCATACAATATTTGAATCAGGTACATTTTATTGGTTTGCTATATTGATATACATAAAGCAATGAATTGTATATTGAAAACATAATGCTGTTTTTTCTTTTGCTAATTTCCACCTGCTATCTAGACCTCAAGTATTTCACAAAAGCTATCAATACATAAAGTTAAAGGGTAATCACGTCCTCCAAGACTTATTTATAATTTCAAACTCATGCAATGTTTCACGTGAAGGAGAAACCAAACTGTCCAATTCTGTACACAACAGATGCCAATAATTTGCTGAGGTGAAGAGAGGAAAGCCTGACAAAAGAGCCAATTATTCTCCCTGCCATGGACAACCTGGCTTTGTCTGAATTCAAGCGCCTTAGTCATATATTTCACTAAATATACTGCACACTGTAGATTCAGAGAGATGGTTTGTTCGGTACTCACAGTCCAGGTTAGCCGGATGCTTGATGCAGTCAGTAGCACAGGCTGCTGTAGTTCCACAGCCACTTCCCCCAGCTCTCGCTGAACCTGCCTGTGGTCCACACCCTGCCCTGTTGGACTTACATCTAAACATAATAACGTATAAGAATTATTATTATTTCATTTCTTTAGCATCCTGATCCTGACTGCACATTCCACAGACACCTCATGTAATGTTAAGTGTTAAATCATATCTCTAGGATTGCCTTCCCTTCCAATAAAATAATACATGCTCTACAATTTGCTAGCAATTTTCTACAGTTTTGTTAATATTGATTTATCTGAGAAAAGAGTAAGACAGTCCCGAATACACACCTTGTGTGCGCACAGGCTCTGAGATTGGGCTGGGGTCGCTAAGTCCATAGGCATTAACTGCTCGGATAATGAAGAGGTAGATGGTGTTGGGGAACAGGCCAGTCACTGTGTGCTTTTCCAATCGCACCAGGTCTGCTACTGTCTGCCATGTATTACCTGCAGACTGGCTGTGGGGGGGTGGGGGGATATGTGACATCTCCATTAGTCAGAAGGTTTATTAAATTACACAAATCACTGACCTTCACAACTGCAAAATGAGAATGACCGGTTAATGTGAACACAGTTAGCAAACCAACCATGTGATGTCTTGAGTATAAACTCAGTGAATCAAACTACATGTATTCCAGTGTATTCGTTTATATCAGTATAGTGTGTGCGTATATACGGTAAGTGTGTGTGTGTGTGTGTGTGTGTTTATGTGTGTGTGAGTGTGTGTGCCTTAACACAAAATGGCATTCTTATGGCTTTTCATCTGTGAGCTCAGAGATAGCCATTACATGCTCTACTGAATAATGCTGCTATGCTGCTCATTCTAGGTATATGAAGGTTCTCTGTGATGACAGTTATTTTTAGCTGGGTTTACACACCAGGAAGCAAATAGCAAAATGCAGCCAGTGTACATGACACAGGCTGATCCATGGAGCCTTGCGTGACTAAAAATCTTTCAACCAAATGATTAGACTAAAATAAGTTTAAAAATATATTTCACTGCTTTACAGTTTGGGGGATGGGGTGTGGGTGGGGTGAAGGGGGGGTGGGGGCTATAGGTTGTAGACATCTCGCTGTAACAGAATTTTGCCCCACGGATAATATAATCATATTAAGATGTGCAGGCAAAAACTTTTAACCTGAGAAGTTTTGCTTAAACCTACAAACATCTCTGAAATCTTTTTTTAAGGAATACTTGATGATGTTCACACTAATCTCTATCCTGCGCGACTGCAGGAATTTTGATATTTCTGTGAATGCAAGATCTGTTTAGTCAAATCTTATACTTAGACCTTATATTCGAGGTCTCAGTGCATTTGCTGAGGAAGTCAATAAAAGTTTCTGTATTTTTTATTTCATCAGGTTTTTTTAGATAAAGCTTTAAGACCATATAATGCCCTTTTTCACAGATAAGACTACTGTGCCAAAGGTCAGAATTTCTGCTTATGCTTTAACAACAGCTCAAAGTCAACACAGAAATGAAAATCTCAAGAAGCAAGATTTCTTGGTATTGTGTTGTTGCAGTCTTGAAAGTTGGATTAAACAATCTGAGACCAGGATTGCTGAGTTATTTGCTCCATCATTATAATTCTTGATACTGATTGCAGGAATGTAACAACTATCCTGCCCTTTACAAGGAAGTTTCAAGTAAACAGATAAATGGATAAAAATTACGAGCTGCTGCTCTTTAATAAATAAAAATCATTAGAGTTGCCAAATTGTTGTAGTATAAAGAGGAATAAGAGGAATAAAACACAACTTCAGAGAGGTAAAAGCACCACCCTGTCACTGATTATTTTCCTCTCATAGCATTTCTTCCCTGCTGCTTCATTCCCTACATAATGTATGCTACAGATGTAATGGATATAGATTAGGTTGACGAACACTAGAGCATTTCCTTATTCCCAGTACATAGCTTTAAAAAATGGCTGATAATAAACTGGAGTCATATTACACACTATCCACATCTGGATTATACTGTACATACATACATTATACCCTGCACACATCTGTCCACTGCTGACTTTAATTATCAGTGGTTAACCAACAGCTCCATTCCGCATTTAGAGGTTTATATTCCCCGTGAGTTGCTGCAGACACGGCCAACCTGCAACGTTCGTGAGTGGTACGAACACCGGGAGGCTCGTAAATATTCAGCTCGCAGCACCGAGAGAGAGACAAGCTATAAATCCAAGGTCACTTTGGCCATTGCCTGGGAACAAATGCACACACCTCCTTCCTCCTCTGTCCTTTGCCCTGCAGTATGAATGCACACATCTAGACAAAGAAAAAGAATGCACTCTGGCCTTTTGTACTCCTTTATACTTATTAAAAAATAACAGAACTGATGCAATTATACATACAAGCCTTTCTTTACTGAGGTGTCAGGAGACTATGCTTTCTCATTCCTCTTTCCTCATCCTCCATCCATTTCTCATCTCCTGCCTTTTCTTCCTCCTATATATCCCTCAGCACCGCAGGCAAGGAAATGTTATTGTAAACACTACATTCAAGCCCAGAACACTCAATAAAGAATCAATTTTGGGTCATGTGGCACCACAAACCACTGCCCGAGGGGCCAGAGAGTGGAGCAAAGCACAGTGTGTTTGTGAGAGTGCGCAGCGCTCTGTTGTTCAGCCTGCAATGCACCCTCCACGAGTCCTCACTGCGAAGCCCACAGGACCTCGGCTCTGTAATTAGAGCGAGCCCCATTACAGCAGGCTTACAATAGCCTTGAGAGTCATCCGGGTGGACTGGATTTGAATTTATTAGCATGTCATATATCCGGCTCTCAGTCTGAGAGAGCAGCTCACATTCCACAGCTAAATTTAACATGCACAGTATTTTGCAGTTACTGAATACAATAGAGGCACACATTCTAAACACGCATGGCACTGAGAATCTTAAATGCAGGTTAAAGTTCATACTCTGAAGTGGGTGCACCGAGAGAGAGAGAGAGAGAGAGAGAGAGAGAGAGAGAGAGAGAGAGAGAGAGAGAGAGAGGAGGAGGGAAGGGGTCAATAATAGGGCACCTATAGGGCAATACTTCCTCGTGTCTGTCATGCTTGGCTAACATAACTGTCACACTGACACTCAATTAATAAAAAATGAAGGATGTCTTATAAGAGCAGCCTCTGGCAGGAGACAATAATATCCAGCAGAAGAAAAAAAAAGAGAGAGAGAGAGAGAGGAGACAAGGCAACGGGGAGTCACTGAACATGAACGTATGTGTCCAATGGAGTGAACAAATGTCTCTGTAGGTATAGGAGTGTGCGTGGTTGTCAAACAAGTGTGTGCGTGTGTATTTGTCAGTAAAAAACTAAATCCAAAAAGAACCTTTTTTTCTTCCATCAATTTAAAAAGCCTAAATTACTTCAGCCTAAATAAGAAATAGTCGAAAATCAAATTTTCCACATCATTTTCCACATACAGCAGTTGAAATGGCACACAATTTATCAAACAGCTTAATTCAGTCATCTTGCTATTGGTTCCAGTTAAAAATAACAAACTATTTCTTGTTAGTAAAGAGACCTTTAAGCCATACAGGACATGCGTATGTACTGTTTCTCTTACCTAAAGGCCTCAATGATGTAGGAGGTCACAGCAGAGCCACCCTCATGGGCATTAGGCTGCCAGGTCAACGTCACGCTGTTCCGCGTCACATCAGTCACCACAGGTTTGTGAGGTGGCCCGGGCAACTGGTAAGGCTCAGAGACAGGAGCCATAGCCACACTGACACTCTCTGTAACACATAGAGACACGGGCAACAATAGGTCAGTGCTGTTACTGTATGTACACTGCTGAACTGCTTTTTAACAATTTCCTTTCTTAATCCAGTAACTTTTATGCGACAGGCTGGGTTTATCCATAAATGGCATCTTAGCATAAATATAATATAAAATATATGAATATACAGTATATGTAGATATAATATAATTATATAGGCGTATTTATTATATTTACTACACTATTTAAATAGTTTATTTTCATCAAGTAACAAAATTCAGTGAATGAACAGAAGAGAAATCTAAATCGAGTTCCCTTTGCCTTCAAAACAACAATTCTTCTAGGTACACTTGCACACAGTTTTTGAAGGAACTCGTAGGCCTCCTCAAATCCTTCTGTCTTTTCATGTAATCCCTGATGGTATTGCATGATGGATAAGTATCTGTCTGTATTTCTCAGCATTGAAGACACCATTAATCCTGACCAAATCTCCATGTGCAGAACTGTAGCCCCAAACTCGCAAGGAGCCTCCACCATGCTTCACTGTTGCCTGCAGACACTCATTATTGTACCGCTCTCCAGCCCTTCAGCAGACAGCTGCCTTCTGCTACAGCCACATCTTCTGATTTTGAAGGGCAATAAGTTTGATGTGTTTGTCATCTGCTGCATGAAGTTTCCTTGGCCTACCACTGCGTCTACGATCCTCAAGGTTGGCCATTTCTTTGTGCTTCTTCAAAACAGTTTGAACAGTACATCTTGAAACCCCAGTCTGCTTTGAAATCATTGTCTGGGAGAGCCCTTGCTGATGCAGTATAACTACCTTGTGTCTTGTTGCTGTGCTCAGTCTTTCCATAGTGTATGCCCTGTGACATGAAACTGTCTTCTACAGCCTCACCTTGGTAGCAAAGTTTGGCTGTTCCTCACCCAGTTTTAAGCCTCCTACACAGCTGTTTATGTTAATGACTCAACCTACATGTGAAATTGTTGACCATTATCACCTTTTTGGTATATTTTGTTGATCATACACCTGTATAATATAATCCTACAAAATTGCACAAGGGGTTTTAGGGTTATTGCTTTAAACAGAGACATTATTGCAAGAAAATATGTTATTTGAATTTATAGATAAGTCAGTCAGTCAGAGATCACACCACTCCCACCACTGAAAAGAAACTTTTAATAAAAAAAAATTGAAGTTGCATTGTTACAATGATAGAACTTTCTACTTAAATAAGCAACCAGATGGCATTCACCCAGATGTTCCTGCAGTAAAACTGCTCCCAAACCAACATCAGAGGCATCAGTCTGTAAAACAAAAAGCTTGTCAAAATCAGGGCTATGTAACACGGGTTCATTATTCAAAGCACTTTGAAGGTCATGAAAAGCCTGCCTGGCTTGCTCTGTCTAGGAGATCTGGTTGAGGCAAGATTTCTTTGTCAAATCAGTCAACAATGCTGCCCAAGTGGCAAAATTTGAAATGAATGTCTATACCATCCTGCAAGGGCCAAAAAGGACCTCAGTTGCTTTTTGGTGACAGGAAAAGCACATGATTTAATAGCTATAATTATCTGTATTTCAGGCTTGAGGAGACCATTTCCCAGCACATAGCCTAAATACTCAGTCTTCTGCTTTGCAAGGGAACACTTTGCAGGGTTAATGGTTAAAGCAGCATTTTTAATGTGTTGGGACAACACGTTGGAAGGTGGAAGGAGCTCCATGTAACCCAAGCAGAAGAACTATTGTGTTCTACTGGGTTACACCACTTCCACTTCTTCCTCATCCTCAATTGCTCTAATTGAAAGATGGGCAGCTTCAGGCTTTTTCCTGGGAAACCATTCTTTCAGAAGACTGATGTGCAAAACTGTATGAGAACATGCCTGTCTGGATATGGCAATTTCATAGTTGGTAGGTCATAGCTGTTTATTGACTTTAAATGGTCCTTGTCACTTACCCAGGAGCTTGTTCTCTTCAGTGGCAAGCATTACCAATACTTGCTGTCCAGGGACAAATAACCGGGCCTGTGTTTTTTCATCATACCAGACCTTTTGCTTGTTCTGAGCCTCTTGCAGATGAAGAGCAGCCAACAACCGAGGAAATAAAAATAAAAAAGGAGATCTCCTTAATGTCTCTGTAATTTCTCCTAATTCATCCAAAGACGAAGCTGGTATATTCTGAGTTCCATGAATGAGACGAAGCAAATGTCCATCTGAGGCTTTATAGTACATTCTGTGAGCAAACACAGAGCGAGGGAACTGGGTCAAAAACTGAGGTTGAATTTCACTTATGCATCTGTCTACTTCTCTAACTGACCTGACCATGCTAAAAGGATAGCATGAGAATTCTGTGGAAAACCACAAAAACATCAAAAGACACATGACACCAAGTAGCACTGAATGCATGTAATCAATGCCTGTGTCCAATATGAAATCATAGCTAGCTAATGTGCTAAGCCAAGTAGGACCCTTAACCCCATTCACAGGAGTTTTTGATTCAAATGCCAACTTGGCATCATCAACATATCTCTTGTGAGTCTGAGGAGGACCTTTCGGATCTGATTCTTGAAATGGAAAGGCATGCACATTTCCCCGTTCTCCAGTTTTGAATGTCTGGCCTGGCTGTTCACATTTCAAACATCCAAAGTGTCCGTTGAACTGAACAGAACTCAACACTAATGCTTTTGCAGGTAAATCACAAGTCCCTGCAATAGTTAAGACTTTGCATATGAAGGGTTCAGGGGCCTCAGCAAACTGAACAAGGACTCCATCTCTTTCAATTTTGTTAAGAGAGTCACACAATGGTTTGAGCAAAGTCAGCATAGATGGTTTTGACTCCCCAAACCAAAGACCTACAAAAATCATATTTTTGTGTTTTGTACGTTCCACGAAGCTTAGCTCATTAATAACACAGTAAAAAGGCCAAATAGAAGAGAATTTTGATGACTTGAAAATGGGTATTCTATCTGTATTCCACATCAAAGAAATATTTCTTAAATCACTTCGTGGTCCACTAAAATTTGTGAAATTCTGATATAGTTTGGCATCATATATTTCTTCAATATTTCTTTGGCACTTTTTCTGTCGTACAAACCTGAATTTCAGTTTTTCCTCAAAACGTTGCTTTGTAAATAAGGCTTTAATCTGTGTTTCAGTTGGAACTTCAATGAAATATGAGGTTGACCCCTCTATGGCTACATTAGCTTCACAAGCTTGGCACTGCATGTTAACACTCTCTATAGACATGTAGCAACCATTGCAGTACTTGTGCAAATTTAAGGAAGAACCTGCATCATCAAAGAATTCTTTGAATTCTTTGAAGTTCAGCTGGGCAGTGCAGGGTGATTAATTTCAAGCCTTCCTGGTAATTTTGTGTCTATTAGCAAAGGTCATTATGAGGAGAAAACTCTCTGCAACAGATTTTGGAGCATCTCTGTAAAGAGGACAATCCCCAGTTTTTGATCCTGGTTCCATCATCTGAAAGGCTCTGTTCAATGCAGTTTCCCAATGAAATGCTATCATTAAATGGGCTATCATAAAAAGCCCACTCCTATTAAGAAATAGTTGTTCATCACTTACATCTACATAATCAAAATATTCCATATCAGAATCGTGTCCTGAATGTTCACTGTATCTTGTGTGGGTTTGTGCTGTAAGAAATGTTTCGCTAGTTTCACTAAGAGTTCAGTTACATTCATTATTAATGGTCCTTCTAGAAGAGAGGAATCATTTTCTAGCCTCCAACAGGAAGCATTTTGTTCAAAATTGTGGCCATCTGTCCTCTGGATTGTTCCTCCTGTAGGAGACATCAAAAAAGAAGTAGTAGAAATAAATTATATATAAAAATAAAGGATCTACTGATCCCTTTATAGAATTCTTATTATGTACAACAGTATTAGAAAGTGCCATTAACATATTCCTATCTGTGTTTTGGCCTCCTGAATCTTCAGGTCCCTGTTGTACAGTAAGAGAAATTATATTGATAACACCTTGTTTTCAAAGCTATATTTCAGCATACGCAGCTGTCAGTGTGATATGGAAAGAATACTATAATAATTGTTTTGCCCAAAATATTTTTCAAATTGAAAACATTAGTGTCACAATTCAGTGACTAGTGCCTCTGTGCATCAACAGATGAGCTATATTCTCTGAAAATACACCAGTAAGGTGAAGATACAAGAGAGGGGTTTCTAATAAACTGGTCTGCATGTATTCAGTCCAAGAAATGTTTTATTCTTACACTATTGTGCCTTCTGTATCTTTTGGATCATTTTGGTTGAGTCTTCATTTTTCTTCTCCAGTGAGATTCAGGTGTTTGTTGTGCCATCCTTTTTACATTACATTATATAGCATTTAGCTGACGCTTTTATCCAAAGCAACTTACAAGAGTAATTGAAACCCATAGGTTTATGGTACACATAACTAGGGCCAGAGGGAGGCCAAGAGTAGTTTAGAGTAGGAAGGGATTAAAAGGAGGGAAAAA
>JAOVYV010000008.1:7166656-7186271 GCA_025674545.1 Hassar affinis
ATAAGACTGAGCACTGATTTCCAATAGATATAGAATGTAACTTTATTGCAATATTCTTACACAGTAGTGCACAGAGATTGTGCTGGAGATATTTTTTTTTCTTTAGTTAATGTATCTGCGGTCACCAAATTTATAAAGATATTCCAAAACGTGTTGATTTTATAACTATTTGAAATCAAGGAGTGGTTTTGTGCTCACCTTCTATACATTCTCATATATATAAATTCTTGAAATAAACAAAATTATTTGGCAATATAATAAGAAAATTGAGAAAGAATAAGCTTGAAAATGTGGTTAATACTGAATTGATCTTCCCTATAGTCAAGACCTTTTTCAACTGCTATTATTTTTGCAGTGTCTGACATACCTAATGCCTTTCTTTCAGAATTCTATATACCGAATATTTCTATTTAATCGGCTAGTTCAATTTATTTAGTATTTATATATCATACTGTTTATTTCCTATTATAAGATTACAATAAACCTAATAATACTGAGATTTATATAGCTCCTTTCTCAGAAACCTATTTCTCAGAAATAAGAAACATTATCAAACAAATAAGAAACAAGACAAAAATTTGACAAAAAATGATCAAGACTGGTGGTAGACGGTGAGTTGAAGTATTGAGAGAAAAGAATTTTAAAGGTATTAAGATGGATTTTAAAGGTAGAGTGAGAAGAGCAGGAGCAAACAGGTGAAGGAAGGGAGTTCCAGAGAAATGGGCCAGCAAAATGAAATGACCTGCCACCCATGGTGGACAACCTGAACCTGGGGACTGCAAGTGACCTGTATCAGAGGACCATAATTTGCGAGATATGATGTAGGGATGGAGTAATTCTGCAAGGTACGAGAGCGCAAGACCATGAAGCGCTTTAAAAGTTAGAAGAAGAATTTTATACTAGATGCATATCTAATATATGATTATTAAACTTGTATCTAGATTTGTACTAATTTCAATTAGTATTCATTAGATAATTTTCTAATTTTAAGTATTTGTTTCTAGAAAGTAGCCAAATAAGAAGAAAATTTAATCTCATAATAAGAAATATTAGATTACAATTTTCCAATGTTAGAGATTATATTTGAGGTCATTGTAATCAGACTAAGGTAAAATATTTTTTATCTATAGCTGATGTATCAAAAGTGACGGCTTAGTTCAATAAGGCATCACTGCTAAGTAGTTAAAGAACATGATTACTTGCCTTTTATTCTGTTTGACTTATAATTGTCTGAGTACTAGTACTAGTCTAACAAGGTTCCAAAAGACAACTCTGGGAAAACGTGTTGCTTATGAAGCACCAGAATCCTCTCCTGTTATTCTCTCTGCATTCCTTTCCAATTAGATCAGTCAGTCACTACTAATGAAGGTAATTCTATTTCCTGCTGCATAAATTGAAAGTGACAATGTTTGTCTGAGGCTATTTCACAGTTAATGATAACAAATACAACACGGCATCATGCAAAAGAGAAAGATGTGTACCAACAAAGAAAGTGCGTGGGTCTTTCACAGTGTTTACCTTTCACAGTAAGTACTCCACTCCAACTGGTCTCGCCGCTGGAGCTGGAGGCGACACAGGTGTAGACCCCCGAGTCCGTTTCCTAGCAACAGCAGTATCAGGGTCATCATTTGCATGGACACAAAATATGCACAGCAATTGATCTGTACACTCAGAATGCACTGAAACTACCAATTATTTAGTATTAACAACTACAAAAGTTACTGTTCCAGTTAGAAAGTTAGGAAGCACCTTGTGTACTAAAAACACCATATATGTCACTCAGGCTCCTTGGATGAAACATTAGTTGCATCCAATATCATATATTCTATTTATACAATTGTTTGCACTGTCAATTGTATTTTCAGTGTGTGAAAATAAAATAAAAAAATCATAAGTGGAGTACAGGCACGAATATTATTTTAGTGCCCTATGAGAAGCATTTAAACAGAACAGAAGTAGAAGAAATGTCTTTAAATGAATTCAACAGTAATTGAATTAATATAATTAGGACATAAAAATAATACAGTAGCATATTTAACATATGATATAACATCATATAATAATATTTGGTAATATGAAAGGTTTATAATTTAATATTATTTATATTATTATAATATTATTATAATTATTCATTTCCAGTTTTTCTTTCACACAGATATTAATATACAGATACAGTATATCAACATGCCAGTGTCTATTTTCAAGACATAATAGTTCTGAAAACCATTTCTTTGTGTGAAAATAACAAGTGCGACTCTGGTTCTTTCCCAACCATAATAAAAAAAATCATAACCACAGAGGCATGGTGCAATATCATGACTAGTATTGAGCGTTAGTAAAAATCAATGACTAACATGAGGAATGGGCATCTCAAAATCTATCATCAAACAGCAATCACACGAGTCCTGATTAGTAGCGAAAATGAACTACTATCCTGATAGCAGTGTTAATCTGTACTATGAGTTACTGTGCATTTCTCTCTTGCTGTCCAGAAAGAAACGGCATAATGAAGAATTCAGAGAGGTGGGAGGAGGGAGGGAGAGACGAAAGGATGTGCACAGAAGGTGAGATCCATTAAATTTTAACTCCCTGGCTGAGGGGCAGAATCATGGCTGAAATTGCTTACAACAGTAGAAGATGTAGCACTTCTTTTTCTCTCCATGGCAAAGATCTAATAGTGCTGACAGCACAGGGACATCGCTCACAGCTCTAAGGTCATACACACAGAATTACACACCACCATGCATGACAACACACACACACACACACACACACACACACACACACACACACCATGAACCATACTGTTAGTCTTGCAGAAGGTACTGCAATGTTGACTCTGCCTTAAATGGCCCCCATGTTTAATTAAAGACATCTTTTTCTATATTCATGATCATAGAGCATGCAGAACATGCTGCAAATGTAAACGAATTAATACATCATCAAGAGCTCTGTATGTATTCATTCATTTGAAAGAATACATTATGAAGAGGTCTGGTTCAGCCATGATATCCAATCAGATCAGCTCTTCACATTCCTTTTTTAGAACTGAGTGTGTTCATTGCAGCACTGTGATGTTTTGATATGTAATGATATAAGAATAGATTATATTGCAAACCGTGTAGTGATTTTACAGGTATCAATAACTAACTGACTTGCAAGGGGTTAATATTACAGATATAATGCCAATTCAGAGAATGAAAGGCATTCAATTTAAGTAAAGTAAACAAAATGTGCAGAAGGTACAGAGTACAGCACATCTTTTCATTTTGGCACAGGTTCCAGCTGTAAACACTATAAAAAAGCAAAATCCATGCTATTTGTGCAGTTTACTTGCAAAAATAGTAAATGTGCTATATTTAATAGTCCAGTTAATATTTCCAAATCATGACGATAAATGTTGCTTTGTGTTTTTATCAACTGAACTGAACACTTCTACTACTGTAGGACTGGTCGCATTTGCAAAACAATCTCTGCATATGCTTAAATACATACTGTAGGAGAATTCCAGCCACATGCCCAAGAGATTTATCAAGATAATCTGCTTTATCTGATAATCTGTCTTGAACAGGGACAATTTTGAAGTTTTACAGTGTAGGTGTGTGTAAAGATTTGGATATTCAAAGACAATCTGTTTTTTTTAAATATTTTAAATATTAAGGTCGTCCATTTGCACCAACAGAAATGTTTGTCATGTCAATAAAGCACATTTTGTTTATGCTTCAGAACATAAACTATACATGGATGACAAATTAAACAATCAATTCTATGTTTTTTTGTGTGTGTGGTCCTCACATTCAATGAACTTCAATGAACAAGTAAATAACATCAGGCGACAGAACATCAGGCGACAGATTTTAATATGTTTTCTTTTTTTTTCCAAAATTAGTACATCCTTCCTTCTTCCACAATCATTAAGAGACAAATTAGCAGCCAGGTTTTACTAATGAAATGCACAAGATTAGTTAATTATCAAGAAGTGTGACTACCTCTATTTAAGCAGAGCCTTTGGCAGTTCGGTGTTTTGAGGCATTGAAGGGGCATGCCATGAAGAAAGGTCATCAGCCATGACCCTAGAGAAGCAAGGACTGCTGCTTCTCAATCTGGGAAGGTTATAAGGCCATCTCCATATAATTGGAAATTCACCATTCTACAGTAAGAATGCGTCTTACAAATGGAGCGCATTCAAGACTGTGGCCAATATTCCCAGGAGTGGGCATCCCTGCAAATTCAGTCCATGGGCAGAGTGTTTAATGCTCAGAGATACAGTATAAAGAAAAACCCAAGCACTAAATTATGTGACCTACGGGCCTCTGTAAACACATTAAATGTTTATGTTCATGATAACGCAATGAGGGTAAAATGGCGGAGCAGTGGTTATTGCTGTTTTCTCAAGAAGGGCCTGGTTTGGATTCAAAGATAATCTTTTTGGATGTTTGAAAAGATTAAGATCATCATTTGAGAGCAAGCTTAAATAAGCAGCAACAGAATTTTATATTGCTGACTGTTATTTCTGGCATATCAATAAAGCCCCTTATGTTTATGTTGCAGAATGCCTCAGCTGTGTGCACATAAAAATACAGATGGATGACAAATTAAATAATTAAATTAAATTAAACTATGGCTTTTTCCGCTGTGGGAAGCATTTCTTTCTGCTGCAATCTTTTGGGTTCACCTGTCCGGTTTGAATTCACCTGTCCTCAACTGACCCTAATCAATCCAAAGTTACTCTGACTGATCACCTTTATCCTGCAATCAAATATTACTATAGTAGTAAATGTTGTCACCTCACAGCAAGAAGGGACACCCAGGGTCCTTTCAGATGTTCTCCCAGTGTCTGTGTGGGTTTCCTCCAGGTTTGGAGTTACTATATTGGTGCTACGTGTGAGTCTGTTTGTTAATGCCTCCCCGTGATAGACTGATAACCTGTCTAGGATGTTTGCCTGCATTCTGCCCACTGAGCACTGGGAAAGGTTCCAGCACCCCCTGAGACCCAGTAATAAAATAAGCTGCTTACATAATGAGTGAGAGTGAGTGAGTGACAACACTCTTTGGCCTTCTCGCCAAAACAAATATGGCAGCACAACTTAAGTATCCAAAGTTGCATCTGAATAATCTAAAACATTGCACAGCATCATATTTGGCAAAACTCAAACACAGCATATAACAAATGCCTCATAGCAACTGACAAGCATGGTGGTGGAGGAGTGATGAGGGCTTGTTTAGCAGCCACAGGACATGGAGTTCTTTAGACAAGGATGAACTCCACTTTATCCCAAAACATTCTTCAGAAAAATGAAAGCTCTTGAGTTACATTTACATTCATGGATTTTTGGCGCATGCCCTTTTCCAAAAGCGGATTACGTTTTTCTCATTTTATACAACTGAGCAGTTGATTGTTAAAGGCCAAGCGTCCGGCAGTGGCAGTTGTGCTCAGATGCGAGCACACGAACGTCCAATCAGAAGTCTTATCCCCTGAGATACCACTTCCCAAATGACAAACATGAGGCCATCCTTCCAACAGCTTAAGCTGGACTGAAAACGGGTCATGCGACAAGACAATGATCCTAAGTGTACCAGCAAATAGACATCTGAATGGCTAAAGAAGAAAGAAAATCAAGGTGATGGAGCAGCCATGTCAAAGTCCAGACCTCAACCCCACTGAGATGGTGCGCCAAGATTGTAAAAGAGCTGTGCATAAACAAATGCCCTTACACATCAATGAACGAAGGCAATACTGTAAAGAAGAGTGGGCAAGAAATTCTCCAAAATTGTTATTATGAGTCTGTTTAACTCCTACACAAAAACACCCAAACACTTCAGGTAATTGTGGCTAAATTGTTGTGGTTGTACGTTACTGAATTATAGGGTGTACTTATTGTATGTTATGTGTTATGTAGATCCTGATGAATAAAAACATAGAATTAAAGGAGCTTGTTGGACTGTCTTATAATAAACATTCATAATCACCATCAAAATGCCAACGAAGGCAATATCTTTTGGAAGAACCAGAGATGTGGAGAATCGGTGCCAAGGTGAACTGAAGATGTTCTGGTTGTGCACATTGGCCCAACACCTTACTAAACACTTTCTGTTGCCTTCTTCTTTAATTTGTTTAATCTGTATTTTGGCATTGTGTACGGATATAAAGTCGTCCGGTTTTCTCTAGCGCTGTTGAATTCTGTTCAGAGAAGTGTGAGGGAAGTGCGACAGCACATACAAAAAAGAGTAAGATAGAGGAAGAAATGGCACACTGATGCCATACTGGCATTCTTCTCAACTCTTCACCACTTCTGCTACTGTGTTCGAACACATTTTCTTATAAGACCGTTTTTCCATTGGTTTTGAACAGAACTTCACTGTGATGCATGCTCAGTAGGTGTCTGCTGATTTTTCATGGCTGGCAGCCGTGAACATTAAACAAGCGATTAAAAATGCATGAGTGGAAAGGCAACAGGGAGCTAAACATTTTCACTGCTTCTTAGATCTTTCCCTTTTCCCTTCTACACTCTACGCATTCTCCCATCTCTTTTCTTTCCAGTTCGCTAATATAAACTCTGACTTCTCCACTCCCTCTCACTCTGCTTTCAAAACAGTAGACTACAGATGGCCTTTGGTGATCCTGCCATCTTTCTGGCTCTTTCTTTTTGAGAGCCCTTTAGAATGGCATATTTCTCGCTGGAAGATGGATGCTATTCAAACAGCAGTTCAATCTACTACTGTAGAGGAATAATAATAAAAAAAATCCACTGTAGTAATGCATAGTTTCTGATGAGGAGTTGACAGCCTAGGCAGCTGTTAATCTGTTACTCTCTGGTGGCCACAGATTACAGAAAAGGATTGCTGAGAGTACAGTAGCCCATAAAGATTACATGACCTCACCCGGTGACTTGCTATACAACTGAATGAGAATTTAATTAAAGGCTGAGCAGTCGTTAATCTGTCCAGGCCACAATCAATTAACCCAACATCCTCACTCATTGCAGTGCAGCTATCCCTTAGGTAGATGTAGACACACACACACACACACACACACACACACACTGAGCTACTACTAAAGCTACGGTCAGTAGTGTTGTCACAACAAATATCAATAAAATACTGTTCAAATGACAATATTTACTAATTCAATGCTAAAAGGTATTTATTTTAAAGTCTAAGATCCCAACGTCGTGAGCCTATACAGTTAATATGATGCTATTAGTCACTGTTTTGTTTTGTTGATGCATAAATAAATGATTTACAAAGATCTAGCTAAATATTACATCTTAGTAACATACCAGAAAATCTGGTAATGCAAAATACATAGCACCACCTGTATATATGAAGTGTGTATATAAAGTGATAAACATCTATGGAACCTTCTAGAGCTGTTTCTGCTGTGAGAATGGCAAGATAACACGATTTAGTAATTTTCAGCACGGTTTAATAGTTGGAGCGTGACATAAGTCATAGCATTTTGGAGGTAGAAGCAAAGTTTTCACATATGAGCTTTTCTAGGGAGTACCGTGACTACAAGTATTCTGGGGAAACCTTGAACTTATGACAGCAGTTTGGCCGTAAAAAGACTCTGGGTGAACGTGACCAGCGTTGACGGTCAAGAATCGTTTAATGTGATAGGTGTGCAACACTGCCTCAACAAACATCAGTGTGAGGTCTGTGCAACGTTCCCTCCAGGATCCTGTGGGGAACCTAGCAAGTATTTTTCTGGTACTTCAGTGTATAGCTAAATATTGGTAATGCTAAATATCTGTAAAATGTAAATAAACATCAGGAAAATCTGGCTAGATCTCATCAGAATGGAATCAGCAAAATGTATGTAAATACCACTATATTCTGGTTTTATTCTTTTTAAATAAAAACTGCTTAACCGCTTATTCCTTGTCAGGATCACGGGAGAGCCGGTGCCTAGTCGGTGCAATGCAGGAACAACCCTAGACAGGGTGCCAATCCATCGTAGGGCACACACACGCAGACATTCACACATTAGGGCCACTTTAGAGACACCAATCAACCTAACGTGCATGTCTTTGGACTGTGGGAGGAAACCGGGGTACCCGGAGTAAACCCACACAGATTTGATTGCCTCTTCCTACACGTCTCTATCATTTTTTCCCCACTTTTTTGTGGTTTTTGTAATACAAATGCACAATGTACCACTACTAATTTTCTCTTCAGAGAAAGCTGTTTATAAGCTCATGAATATTTTACACAAATCCATTTTTCTAATGTAGTTGAATGTTCCATCTTCTAAGTAATTGAAGATTAATTAAAATCTGAAACCAATTTTCAAGAAATCTGACAGCCCAAACAGACCCTACATCAGGCTGCAAACTAGACGCGCTCTTTTTTTCCCAGCTCGCTAGGCACACCTGTTGTGCCTGTGTAATTTCTGTTGCTTTCTGAGACAAACACGGACGTGTTTTACAGACTGAACTGCACAACAGATTTGCAGGGGAGCCGATCTACATGAACAACGTGAGTTTTTGAATGCAGTGCATTCAAACAACATATGGTGACTGTCAGATAAGACAGTTAACTGTGAAACCTAACATACTGAGCAGGTTCGATTCGAAATAGCATATGTTATTGTCTCTGGGGTGGGTATTAGGATTAAAAAAAAAAATGCATGTTCACTCCTGTAAAGTACCTGTAAGGTTGTGATTTGTAAGCTGCCATTCTCCATTAAGCTGATGCGCTCATCATTTCCCAGGATTCTCTGCCCATCTCGTTCCCATTGAATGCTGGGTAATGGGTTGCCCATGACGTAACACTGCAGTTGGGCGGTGGTTCCAGGAGCAAGCGTCTGATTGGCCGGGCCTTGACGGATGATGGGTGGGACTCGGTCGGATGGAGCTGAATTCAAGAGAATGCCAAGGTTAATTAGAGACAAGAATGATATACAGTGATGATCACTATATTTAGTACTCATAGCTGCAAATTACAGGAACATCTGAATATTATTAATAAAGATGCATATGTACTGACATATGGAGCGCACTCGTACAATAACGCAATTACGTCCAGATTGTAAGACTATTTGAGTGGCATGTGCAATTAAGTGTCAAATCCACCAGACATTTTTCAAGCTACTGTAGACCCTGGGTATCTGCAGAGTTAAGCAGAAGTTACTGGAGCAAGAGGACAAACTAAAGCGCTATCGCTGATGCACTTACTTCACTTTATCCATTCTCTCTTCAGTCACAACCTGTCGTCGAAATACTGTAGCACTAAGCAAGAACAGGAAATGCTTTAACTGCGCTCAAGCCCCTTCAATCATTACTATAGATTTCAGACTGGGACAGTGTGATAGAGCTGGAAGAAACTGTGATCGTTAGCTGCAATCATCAACTCTTCCTGTGCTATTAATTGGCAAGAAGCCAGATGTGTGAGGAAGCTCCATCTGCATAGTGCTGTGTTATAATGTGTGTATCGGCTTTTACGGTGAATTACGAGCTCTGAAGCGGTGCTGCAGTGCATTACGCCACGACCTGAGGCATTCTGCATCCCACGTCAGCAGGTCTTCACTGTAGTGCATCGTCTATGCATGTGTGTTATTCCTAAGCTTTAGTGGATAAATTATTCATTGCAAAATGGTCCCTGTGTTGACCGGGGCTTTGATAAATAATTGACTTGTCAGTTACTTCGGCATTTAGCATTCTCTTTCAATGTTTCATAGTTTTCAATGTTTAAAACACACTCGCTTACTGTAGAAGAAACGAAGAGGTCATGAACGTGCAAAGCAACATAAACACTTCTGTTTGTTGTGTAAGATACATCCGAGCCCTTACATGTAACACATGCTGAGATATTGCTGATATAGTTACTATCCAGAAATATTTTCTGTGCTGACATGGCTGAACTTGGGCAATAGGAGAAAAACTGAAGATGTGAAAGTTTGGTCAAAACATCACTAATGATTAAGTAGGATCTACAATGTAATTGTTATACCATATGTAGTGAGCATACACACTGAAGTACCAGAAAACCTGGTATTGAAGCCTATATCAGTGCCTCCTGTGTATGTCATTGGTTGCGTCTGCCAGTGTGTATATAAAACAACAGACATATATGGAAGCTTCTAGAGTTGTTTCCAATGTGAGAATGGCAAGTTATCACGATTTTGCAATTTTCAATGTGGTTTAATAGTTGAAACTCATGAGATGGGTCATAGCATTATGCAGAAGCAAAGTTTAGTAAACCAATTTCAGGGGTGTACTATGACTACAAGAATTCCGGCAAAACCTTGAACTTACGACAGCAGGTTATTGTAAATTCGGCGGGCACAAGTCGTGCAACACTGCCTCAAGTAACATCGGAATTCAATGCTGGGGCCTCAACAAACATCAGCGTGAGGACTGTGCAACGTTCCCTCCAAGATCCCGCAGAGGATCTACCAAGTATTATACCAGTTTTTCTGGTACTTCAGTAATACTATTTGGCATTCTGTCTGTGTTTTGGAGTGGTGTTCAGAGACTCAGGTTCTTAAGTGTCAGTTAATGTGGTTACTAATTAAATTCCCAGAAATTAAGGTACCTGTCATGGAAATGGGAGACTAAGATTAAAAAAAAATCTGCTGGTGCCGTGTTTCCCAGCCCGCTTTGGTTAATTAAGGTATATTCCCACTCACCCGAGTTTTAGTGCAGATAAAACACCAAAAATACAATAACATCTTAACTTCAGGTGAAGTCTTATCCATTTCTTATAATCTGGTTTTGTGGATGTTTTTTTTACATAGGGCATAAATAGAAAGAGAAAAATACATACATTTTATGGTTGCTAAATGTGAATGACAGTTGGTCATTGTAAAAAATGAGTTTTGGGGTCAGTAAATATAATACAAGTTAATTTTTTAATGTAACATTTACATAAAATAACCTGCATTGGGTCATTTGGGGAAGAATTCACACCTAACTACAAAAAGTGGGTGCAAATTGGTGCCTCAATCCTTTTGAGTAAATTCTACACCTAATTTTTTTAGTGGTGTAACTAGAGGATTCTATAAAATGCCAGCAAAATGAATTAAATACCACATTAAAGCCATCATAGACAGGAATTAGAGCATAGCATTAGGCTGAATACTTTTAAATGCTCAGCACAAGAAGATTCAAGCCACATATAAGTATTTTTTTAAGTAACCTTGAATTCTGTTTGGGAAATTTAATCGCATCGTCATAAAAAAGGAAATGAGATGAGTTGATTTAACTGTATATCACCTAATCAGACCCCTTATTAATATATTCATTGTAAGCCAACCCCATTTTACAATGACATCACTAGTTTTCATTACCCAGAGCTCTTCACGTTTGTGGGAAAAATATTGTATTACAAAACAACTAGCTTTATATTTAGAAATTATATTTAGAAAGATAAAGTGAGATATACAGTGTGCATATTAGAGGGTCGTTCATGTCGCTCATATGGCACAGGATGGTGTGATGATTTGTCTTAGCAGTGACAGCTACTTATATGCCATCAGTCAGTCAGTGTCATCATTCTGGTATACAGCGGTGTGTTTGTGATGGTGTTACAGCACTCGGAGATGTGCCTGTGCCTTCATTAACACACACACACAATTTCACACATGACGCATAAACAGTTTATTGGTCACTGGGGAGCAGGACGGAGTGGGCAAATGTTGTCAGGCTATTTGCATAGTGTGACGACGGCTTGTCCTTTTTGATTACGTCTCCCCTGCCTCCTGCTGCTCACTCCTTTGAGAATGTGGAATTTTTAATTTGCTGCGGCTTTGAAGAGGTTTTAATTTATTTTCCGGGTGAAAATGAGCCACACCGGGTAAAGCTTGCTGTGATAAGGTCGTGCACAAGTAATACAATTATATTCATGGACCCTGAAGCTTAACGGCGTTAGACTGATATTAAAATACCACTCGTCTGTAAGCAGCTCAGTGTAGGGGTCAGGGATGATGCATGTGATGGTTATACACATAAAAAGAGCAGCCCAGATACACCGGTGCTTGTTACCCACCGTCTTCTACTTCCAGCAGGGCTTTCGTGAGGACGCTCCCCGCTACACTGATGGCCTGGCAAATGTAATACCCAGAATCCTCGCTGTGCACGTTGCTAATGGTGAGCTCACCGCTCAGTGACACAGAGAAGCGTCCTGACTGCGCTGGAGGCTGGCTGGGGAACATCAGCAACTAAGGGGAAAAAAAAGGAGGAATAACATTTTATGAAAATCAAATAAAATCAGCAGGTTTTTTTCCCCAGTTATATGAAAGATTAATCACATTGACTATGATACTCAGCGTAATTAATTATGGCACTAAAACAAATAAATATGTTCAAGATTAATATTTGTTAATGGACAAATCAGTGCTGCACTCTACACTGCAAACACACATGCTATAATATTTGCCACAGTTTATTTCCTTTATCAATGTACAACTAAATAAAACACAATATACAATAATAACAAAGTAAAATTTCATTCAGGCTTACAATTATCCATTTATCCATTGTACTACAGTATTGTTTTAAAAGCAGCAGGTAATATATAGGCTATAGGAATCAAATACTGATGTACATCAACATGCACATATGTACATATTGTTTTATACTCGCAGCCTGAAAGCTCTCATGAGATCATGAGATAAATATTCTGACTCTTAACCATCACTGATAACAGTACAAACGATAAAAAAAAGAGATCAAGTCAAATGGACACCTTAGATATCACAGGCTTACTACCATGCGTTATGTATTATTCAATTATATGCATGGAATATGTAAGCAAACAGATACACAAAAGAAAACAGCACAGTTAATGGTCAATTTGCATTTGTAAAGACGTTATAACAATGAGTACTATAGTTGTAGTTTGGACATAAAATCTGGATGACCATTAAGATTTATGTACACATTAAAGAACAATGGCAGAGCTATCTCATCTGGTGGTTAAGGGTTTATGTGTGTAGGGTGTCAGAGAGACAGAGAGACAGGGGTCAGGCACAAAAGGTTGGGGATAAGAAGCCTACTTCATGCAGAAGGCACCAACATTGACAGCTGCTCCATTGTTTGAGGTGGCTAGGGGGAGGAGCATATGTGTGTGTGTGTGTGTGTGTGTGTGTGTGTGTGTGTGTGTGTGTGTGTGACTGTGTCATTTTTGGAGATTATTTACTGACCCTCACATGGTACCCTCTGGCTCTGACCACTGTCTCTCTAAAGCTCCTTGATTTGGTGTCTAGATCGGTTGCCCTTTATGTGAATGCTCTCTCTCACTCTCTCGCTCTCGCAGAAACATGGGCAGAAACATGGTCATGTTAACATGTGGATACATGGTAAAATGACAAAAGGCTTTTTTCTCCCTGCAAACACATTTTCTTTACTTTCTCTTTACCTTCTCTTTAATTTCTCTCCCAAGTCTATGGCATCTATAAGCTTCATATTGAATACACATACTGTAATATACAGTAAATGTAAAAATTATGGGTGTGGCAGACTAAAACAACTTTAGAGAAAAACCCCTCTGTCTTTGCCTGTTGCCTGTCTGTCTCTTTTTCCCTTTCTCACCCTCTGCATCTCTTTCTTTCTCTCTTTATGAGCTCTCTTTATGCTGTATAATTAAGACCCTTGCTTTATTCCCCCCAGTATGTGATTATGGCTTTGCCTTGTTTAAACATATGTGTCTGTGTATTGAACACAGCTTGCAATATATGATTTATTAAAATATATGTTTTATTAAAAAGGCCAAACAAATACATCTTGGCTACACGGGTACATGCCGCACTTCCTTCGGCATACATGTATGTAAGCCTAGTTTTAGACCCAGCAGTTGTGTTCGTCATAGTGATAAACTCTGTGTAAAAGCCAAAGAAGCTCTGAATTCTAGCTCTGCACATTAAAGCACAGAACACACATAGCTGATTCACAGATATTTAGGAATTAAAAGGTCACACAAATGACTTCTTAATGCTATGAAGTACTATATAATGAAAAATCATTGAGAAAATATATGTAACTCCTTTTCCTTCAGAAACTATCTAACAAAAAAAAAGAAAAAAAGCAGGACTGAAAGCTGTCAGAGTGGTACTCTAAAGGTTTTAGAAAACTTGATCTGCCCTCTCTTACCTGGCTCCCTTCTTTCTGCCAGAACACTGCAGGTGGTGGGTTTCCCCTCGTGCCACACAGGAACGTCACGGTGCGTCCCAGCGCTGAGATCTGATCCCGGGGACGAACCACAATCTGAGGAGGAACTGGAGACCAGAGAACAGCAAAGATTAGTGGTTTTTAAAAGTCTCATTCATACATAACAAGGCCAGTTGCTATCACACCTACTCCTTGAACCTAAGTTTCGTGTGTGAGTCATACAGTAAAGCCATGGTGGGTGATAATGAGCACAGATGCTTGGTTTCAGAGCCAAAAGAGCATGAAGTGTGTTTCGACTGGATGTGTTACTTAGATTGCATGATCCAAAGACAGCAACACTGACACCTAACCCAGAAAGGGAACTTTTCAGCCATAGCTACAAGTGAAGCCAATTTAGGCACAAAATATGCATATTTAGACTCTATTTTGACTATGATATTGATAAGATAAACTTATCAGTACATTGTTGGTTCCCCACTGACAGGGAGGTATCTAATGCTGAAATCTTAGCAGAAGAGCACCATTTAAGTTGGGTTTTATTCTCCTATTGCTCTCATGCAGGTCCTTCACAACACAGTGAAGAATACCACTGGAGATGTGTGGGCTTATGCAGGGCTAAGAGCTTATGGCATTCAGGCCTGTGGAACTAAATAAGCAACTTGGATCAGGAGAGTGTTTGTTATCAGAGATCATATTTCCAAGAGAAGATTTTTGTTTTGTCTGCTAATGGGGGCTTGGACTCCAAAAACACTGTTGAAGTCCCCACAGATTTGGGCAGAGAATAGCTAAGAATGTCTTCGTTTCCTGTGTTTCTGTATCTCTACATGCAGACCTCCCTCTGTTTCTTCCCTGTATTTCTAGCTACGGTCATTAGAGAGGAAATTAATTGGAGCAAATAAGGATGCCATTTTTATCTGATCAAACAAGGACAGTAAACTGTGAGTAATAATCTGTTAAATAGAAGGATAACTGTCATGGAATTCATTTAATAATGCTTAAAAATAATTGCGAGTTCTGAACTGTCTCCTCAGCTCTGAACTAAGTGGCTCCAAATCAACATGGCTGCTCACAGCATGAACCATAAACACACTAGCACCTCGTACTTAAACTAGATGTACTGCATAGTGAAGGTTAGCAAAATTGTAGCTTAAGCAGTTCTTGAAATAGTAAAATGTGTCATTTACAGCATCGCCAATGATGAAATTCCTAGATTTTTGCTTTGAACATCATTTACTAGGTAGCACTACTCCACAAATGAATCTTAATGAGTGAGGTTAATGCACCTCCTAGAGGTCAACTTAAAATCATTTTCTGAGCTTTTGCTCTAAAAGGTACTCCTCCTATTTAGGGCACACTAGCACAAAGGGCAACACACATCTAGGGACACAAGCATCAGGCATGTGGGGATACTACCATGCCAAGTTTCATGAATTGGTGAAGTCCATGATCTTGTTGACCAAAATTTCATGGATAAAAATGGAAAAAGAAAAAAGACTTTGACAAAAACTATATGACCACCAGTGCTAGCTGTGGCAGTCATACTGAGTTCTACTGTATGTAGTAGTATTTGCTGTCGCTTGTTAAACCTATAACAGTTCACTGGTTTGAGGAGGTAAACAGATCACTCCTCACAGTTAGCTGACTAGATTGTTGCTAACCAGAGACAAGCATAGAAGCTTTCATGGTTTTGCCACTTGATATCACAGAGTTTGTAAATAACACTTTTGAGTCATAAGTTATGGGACATTTCATCATTTCATTTCAGTAATTTCATTACTATGTCCAGTAAATTTTGGAATACATGATTGTGAATGTAAATGTACATTTGAATGTAAGTGATGTTCCTTGTATGCACATATTGTACATTTGTTGTAGATTTCATTTGGAGTGCCAAATTCAGGGTATGGGAACAATTCAGAATCTGCAACAGGCAACAAAACCTCTATAGCAAGCTTCAATGTGTTTCTCTGGCTTGCTGTGCTTTCTGCTTGTCTTCACTTTGAGCATGATCAATGCTTCTTGCTGGTGGATGTTAATCTGTGGCTTTATCTTGCCTTCAGGCCTCTGTAAAGACGCCTTCCCTGTTGAACTGTGCCCTGCGTGGGCACGGACCCCCACGCTAGCACGCTTCCTGTGTGATCTCCTTCTGGAAGTGCTTTTTGGAAGGACTGGAGGAGGGCAACATTGACTAAACCCACATCTATCACTTTTCAGCACTCGCTTGTAGAGGGGTGACGCTGCCATTTTTAACCTTCACTAGCTAATTGGTTTCTCCTTTGCAAGTCGTTTCTCTTTTTCACACATGTCCAGAGCAAACTGCTGGCCCCGACTCATCACGTTAAGCTGCACTGAGGCACCATGTCCTCTTTAGCTCGTGTCACTAATTCTTTTTAAGGCAATCTGTCAGGTTAGGGTGCTTTGCAACATCAACACCTTCTCCGTCAATGCAACTAATAAAACTCTTTCCTGTTATGTGTTCTGTCTGTCTGTCTGTCTTTCTTTCTGTCTCTCTCAGTCAACAGCTGCCTCATTGGCTGCATAGTAAATAAACAATCAGCGAAGGAGCAGGGTGCTGCCAAAGCACAGCTTGCAAGCGTGAAGCTTTCTGGACTGGATTGCAGTCCAACAGCGAGGTGGGATACGGAGGTCAGAAGGTTAGCGGAAAGGTCAGAACCACAGCAAATCCTTCCTCTCTAGAAGTCTGCACCCAACTCCAAATGAGCTTAAAGCAAACACAGATTTCAATTTCCTGAGATCTCAATAACCATCTCCAGACCAGCATGTATTGATCTTATCTTCCTCTCTCGGCTAGCCAGATGCAAGCAAACAAACATTTATTATGCTGCGTGAAGACCTTAATGCCAAGAGATTAGGTCAGTTATGTAACAGGAAACATTAATTTTCATATACAAGCACACTCTTCGAAAATAATTCTTTATCCAAGTGCACTCTCTTCAAAAATATGTATTTATTTAAGAGCACTCTCTTATCTGCACTCATTAGACAAAAGCCCTTGGTATAATATAAATAATTAACAGGTACTCAACAAGAGAGAGCTTTATTAAGGCTAGGACTAAATTACAAAGAGAAAAATGTAAGAATGCATAATGCAGCTCTTAACAACCAAACAAACCTGCTTTAATTAATGTCTGTTGAATAACAATAGGGGAAATCTGCTGTGTTCAGTAAGCTCCTGTACATTTTTCATTACAATATGAAAATATATTTTTCTTTCCTGGATCCTATTGGGTATATGTAGTACTGTGCTTTAATATTTCCCATTTTTAAGTTTCTATTGCTATTACAGTTAATTATTAGAAGAGTCAGAAAGAATTTAGTTATAAGTGAAATGATTCTACTGTAAAATATACATGCCATTTAATACAATGATCCAATCAGCCAAACACCTGGCAGCAGTGCAATGCATAAAAACATACAGATGCAGGTCAAGAGCTTCAGTTAATGTTCAGATGAAACAATGTGATCTCTGTGACTTTGACCATGGCAGCTTGGCTGGATTGATTATTCCAAAAACTGTTGATCTTCTAGCATTTTCAAACACAAGAGTCTCTAGAGTTTATACAGAATGGTGGGGGAAAAAAAAACATCTAGTGAGAGACAGTTCTGTGGGTGATCAGAGAAGAAGAATGGGCAGACTGGTTTGAGCCGACTGGAAGGCTATGGTAACTCAAATAACCACTCTGCAAACGTGGTAAGCAGAAAAGCATCTCAGAATGTGCCAGACATCACACTTTGATGTCGATGAGCTACAACAGCAGAAGACCATATTGGATTGATGCCAAAGTGGGCACAGGCTCACTACAACTCAGTTAGCCAAAGATTGGTCTTAATCATCTTAATCAGGGCATTTTAAGTTAAGAATTCCTTAGAAGATTCACAGGGAAAAATCTAAAAGTTGCTGAAGAAGATTCGCTGCTGAGAATGTCTGCAGTATGAAACCTACACGCACAAACACACAACTAAAGCTAACACATCGCTTTCATCTTCAGCATCAAACCCAGCACCCCTCTGCTTTCTCTTTTCTTTTTGAAACAACCTGAAACACACATGCTGTGTCGAAACTTTCACATACACTCCCTCAGGGATGAGGAGGAGTTAGCACTCTTAACACACAAATAAACCAGCATGAGAAATGCCTCATCATCCAGCCATGATGCAACACACTTCTGCCTACCCTCACTGAAATACATGAACACTCTCTCTCTCTCACACACACACCTCAAAATCACCAGATCACAAGCTGCATGTAACACACCACTGCCAGTGTGCTGAGTTGCAAGCCCCAGTGGGATGACACTGACAGCCACTTGTCATGCTCCGACAGTTGCGCAGACAGACATGGTGGGAAGCCATGCTTCAGTAAACGCAAATGCAATTAAACCTCCTACATGCAATTAACATGACCTATAGACTGTAACCAACTTCAAATGGTTTTAAATGCTTCAAGTTATCTAAGGCAAAATCATGTATAACACATAGTGTTTTTTTTCTCCAACCAACCGTGAAGCGTGGCTCTAACTATACCACTTTCTCAAGAAAAAGAAGGCAATACATATAAATGATACAGCATTGTAAAAATGTCACTAGTTCTGCCCTGGCTAGGCCACAGTGACAGGCTTTTAAAAAAGACCTTTATTGTAGATTCACTGCTTCCATAATGAGCTTAGGGGGCTGCAGCCCAGCGCAGCAGGCTTTAGTCGGGAATAAACCGCTGTTACACGGGCTTATTTCATCTCTATTGTTCCCCAGCTTACACATGCTAATGAAGAGGCCAGTTAAGGAAATGAGCAGGCTGGATTATTTCATGGCCTGCCACTGAGTGCATGATGAAACAGATCCCTCATCTTTAGAGCAGGTCAGAACCCCCCTCTGTTGCCTCTTTTTCACTCATTCTTTTTCCTCTTAACCCCTATTTCTAAATGATTCAATCTACACAAAAAGTCATCAGCTATGAGAAATTTAAGAACAGTTTACATTCTCACAACTTAACAAGTCCTTTACCTGCTCTGAAATCTAAAGCCAAGGAGATGCAAGAAGTTCCACAGACAAGATCTATGTCACAACAGCATAAGCATACAACAGCAAGCGAACATCAAACCAATAATGAAACAGGTACATCAATGTGGACCGAATGTCTGAATATGCTTAATGTGAGGTCATGTCACAATGGCTTGTGGAAACTCCATTAAAGAAAGCACAATAAGTTTACTTAAAGCATAATGATCCATTTACCATTTCTTTTCAAACTAAAGGTTATCATCTAAAAATATATCATCAAGAGGTAATAATTAAAACTGTCTCATTCTGACAACAAATGCTTCATTATCACAAAATTGATCCCTGCCACACACACAAAAAAAAATCTGGGACAGGGGCATGTTTACCACTGGCTCACATCATCTGAGAATTAATTGCCTGAGAATTAATCATCTGAGAATTGAAGATATTTATTGTTACAGTTTTGTAAGAGGAACCTTTTCAGTCTT
>JAOVYV010000008.1:7192800-7204708 GCA_025674545.1 Hassar affinis
CCCACCCGGGGATCGAACCCGGGTCCTTCTTGCTGTGAGGCGACAGTGCTATCCACTGCGCCACCGTGCCGCCCTTAAAATATGTAATGATTGGCAAATTGCTGCTGTGTAAGCTCAACAAACACCTCTGGATGTGCTGTCATAGTAGAATGCTCAACTTTTGGGTGTTAACCTCATGTCCAGCCACATCACACTACGCTAGTTTTGAGTGTTTTTCCGTAACATCACATGCAGTCATGTGTTTTTTCCCTTTTGTGTTCATTATCCAAGTGTGTTTCAGTGCTATATTAAAGTACATGACAATATATTTTGAGTTAGAAATTACAGTTATGCTTTAAAAATCAGTCCAGGTATTTCAGATCCTTTACAGAAACTCGGAAAGTCAGATGTTTAATGAAGAGGGCAGAGTTCATACATCCTGCAAAATCCTCCACACTTCTTATTTATTCTATGTCATGCTGTGTGTTCAATCTAATTATGCACTAGTTCAGCTCCTGAAACTGCGCCAAGCTTTGTGAAAATGTTTGGTGGGTCCTTGAACCAACAATATTGTTAGCTAAAGTAGCCGCATGTTATTGGTGGAAAAAGTGGTATGTGTGAGTGTAACTAACCTGCCCCGAGGCAGCTCTCCCTCCTCCCTCTTCCAGCGGATAGTGGGGGCTGGATCTCCCTGAACCTCGCAGTGAAAGTCCACGGTGTCGTCGGCCAAGACCACCTGATTGATCGGCCTCCGCACAAACATGGGCCTCTCTGGATCGAAAATAATGACATTGCAAATCAGTTCTTTATTACATTTACCTCTGACAATAATAAATACAGTGGATGTAGTGAGAGAGAGAAAGAAAGAGCTCTGTAAACGTACCAAACACTACTAGCTCAGCTGGATCGCTGTCCTTTTCTCCTACCATGTTGGTTCCCACACACACATACATCCCTGCATCGCTCTTGCGTGTGTTCGAGATCATCAGCTTGCCTCCTCGGATCTGTGTAGCACACAACACAAAGTCAGTCCTGCTGACCTACGATCAGTTGATTTGTTTGCCCACTTAGCTACTTAAACAACATCATACTGAGATAAAAAAAAAATCCAAATAATTTTCTTAGAGCTCATTTTTAGTTTCCTAACATTCTTTGATATTAGTATTATAATAGCCAATGTTGCAAAATGACTGTATTGTAAAGGTCTCAATGTATTTCCTGTGTGCAGATGCAAATAAGTGCACAGTACCAGTGTCCTGTGTTCATACCAGCACTGTGCTCTGCTGTCAACAGTGCAAGATTAATACGCCTAAGAGCTCTTTATGCAATGCCTAAATCTGAGCGAGCTACCATTAACGCATTTGAATTGCACTGCCAAAGCCCATTTAGATAAAGTGGCTTGCACGGGTGTTTATGGGCTAGGCAAACCTCCAGAACAGAGAACAGAAACTGGCGAGCAGTAACGCACTTGCATCTGATATTGTTGCTAGAGAAGCAGACTTACGGTGATCCTCTCATCTTTGTCATTGACTTTTACATTGTTCCTTTTCCAGGAGATGGTGGGCTCGGGGTGACCGCGTGGGGGAATACACTCCATTACGGCTGGCTCGCCTGCTGCTACAACAACGTCGCTAGGAGTTTGCCGGAAATCATCGCGCAAAACTGCACAACAGAGAGGCACAGAGACAGACATGTTCAAGTTCAACTCATATGTACAAAAATATACATCATAAATCATTAGGAAAGAAAATAGCAAGTATTATTATAATACAAAAATATTATTTTGAGCTTTGATTCATTTTCTTTAAATTTGTTTTAATTTAGTGACTGTGTCAAAGCTGATCTGATTGGTCAGAAGACATTGATGAATGAACGAAGGTAGCGGCAGCTGTAATAACCGGCCATGTGACATGATCAAAACCCTACAATGACTTTTTAAAAGTAAAAAAAAAAAAACAGAAGGAAAGAAAGAAAGAAAGAAAGAAAGAAAGAAAGAAAGAAAGATATGGTGACGTTCGATAAGAATCTTATGGAAGCTGCTTTTTTGTGGGAGTAAATATGATTGCCTGGTCAGAGAACAACTGTTTGCACGTGTTATAAAGTGAGTGACAACTAAATGTATGTATTAACTAATAAAAAGTGTGTATTTCTGTAATTCATTTGAATAATAATAATAATAATAATAATAATAATAATAATAATAATAATAATCTTTGGTGAATTGCTGTGGTATACTATATGGCTAAAAGTTTTTTGGACATTTTTGTTTTAACCTTCCATTCAACATTTAGTCATCAGTGGCTGTAATTATACCCTCCACTCTCATAGGAAGGCTTTCCAGTACATTTGGGCTGAGGTCCAGGTTCTGTGCAGACCTCCAACTTTGGCAAACTGTGTCTTCATGGAACTCCCTTTAGCACAGAGGCATTGTCATGCTGGAAGTGCTTAGGGCTCAGTGAAGGGAAAATGTAATGCTACAGCAACCAAAGACATCTTGTGTGCTTTGGGCTTTTGTAGCAGCAGTTTGGAGAAGACCCACAAATGGTGTGGGTCCACAGAATTTTGGCCATATAATGCACAAGAGGAATAAAACATTTCAGCTCACACCACCCGCTCAGTTATTTCCCTATAACAACATGCACCGTTGCATTATTCATTCATTCTACCTTATTGAGCTATTCTACACAATATTTATCTTTACTCTGTACTGCACTTTCTTCAGGTGAAGCGTTCTCTCTCTCTCTCTCTATCTCTCTTTTTCTCTCTCTCCATTTACTCTTTCTTTATTCCTGGCTTCACGAGTTACTCATACATAAATTAGTAGCTGTTCTTTGAAATAAAATAGGAAAAACATTGAAAGAAATAGAAACTATTTACTCTATTTCCTGGACACAAACACCTGCAATGCTTGTCTAAGCACAAATGTGTAGAAAACCCAAATCCTTTTAAAGGTAGGCATACAGTAACCACACAATTTCTCTGTCACACACACACACACACACACACAAAACAACAATATTAATATGACTAACCGAAGCCCTTCGATCGGCCTAAGCACATCTTCAGGGCTGATGCCATCACCTGCGCTCTCAATCAGCATTTCCATTTGATTGCTGTTTATCAGATTCTTCAACAGCACCTCTTCCATCCTTTTAATCTGAGCCATGCTATCTCTCCATTCCTGCCCTCTCTTCAATCACTATTTTGGCCTGCATATTTCCTATCAGCCCATGCCCCTGAGCTAGCAAGGATTGCAAGAGGACAAACTTTATGAAGAAGGGAGGTTTTTCGATATTGCACTGGACTTGGTCCAAAATAATATATCACTGGCTATGCTGCAAATCCCAATATCCAATATCCAACCAGTTCTGTCTAATCCACTCAGCATGCACACAGAGGAGTAAGAATGAAGCTTTTATAGCTTTGCCTATATATGCAAGTAAGTTTTTCAGTTTCAGCTTTTGATATTGCATTGCTTTACCTCCCTGAAAGGTATGTGTGCAAAAATGGTTCACTTCTTTACCAGATTAGGACTAAGGTTTAACCAAATACCCTGTTACATATTATAGGCATCAGCAGCGTATGAGCAGTTATTACAGACAATTATTTTAACACGCTTCCTTGCACTGAGAAAAGAACATTCACTCGAAACTCTCTTCTAATCCAAACCTAAATGCAGCTCTTAATTCCACTAATACAGGCAGGTTTAAAATGCGTGACCATTACATACTAACTATAAATGCCTCAGGATGAGACAGGCATGAGAGAATGTCTTAATAAAGCAGCTCTTAGGCACAGCGGAGCAATTTCGTTTCAGTAAAAAAGTAACTCCAACCATTATTACAATTTTCTTACGCTTGTTTATCAACTAGTTTAGCAAAGTATGACTCCAATTTCTCCCTTAATAAAGAACAAGATTAGTCAGACAAGATTAGTTGAACAGATTTCATTTGTGAAGCTATTATATAAGCATGTATTAATAAAAATATATTTTCATGATATTTCCTTGATTTCTATGATACACAATGTGTCATATATACAGTAGATTATGATACAAAACACTGGAAATGAGGAACAATTTCATTTAACTTAACATCCAAATTTGTAGTTGTAGGCAATTTGTAGGCAAGACGCTAATGTGTGAAATCTGTCTTTTGTTTATTCAGGACGATCCATTAATCCTTATCACAGTGGTAAACAGAACTCGACAAGTTTAAGTTAGAGTAATCCATAAGTGTAAGGAAACTGAGCGATGATCTAAACCAGAAGTACACAAAGCTAGAAAACACAGAATCCGTGAAAAAGCAAAACAAGAATGGCTGAATGCATGGTAATACTAGCGTATCTAGACAAATTATGGGAGTAAACTGACAAATGAATCATGGCTGAGCTGAGACGAAGTGAGTACAATAAGGAAATGTGTCAGTCACAAGACAAGGGACGGAGACGAGACTCAATATATAACCAAAAAATATATATATATTCAGACACAAAATCAAAACATGAAAACAACTCTTCTTGTGCTTGAAGCTGTACCACATGCTGAGAGAGGACAATTTGCAATGCTGTGATACTCACGACATCTCATTAAAGCTTATTTTGACAACTTATCCAAATCTAATTATTACATCATCATACTGACAAGCCCTAATTAGGCTATTCATTCGTTATAAGTGAGTTTTGAGTGACCATGCTTTCTTCAGGTATTCTATCAGTTCGGGGAGAGATTTTAAAATACGTGCCTGTCGTAATGGCACCTGATCTACTTACATGGTGGCTAGAAATGAGATTAAAGGTTACTGCCATATTCCTTTTACCCTTGAGCTAGGCTGTGATATAGGTACAGTATGTCCTGTCCGTGTTTAACAAGCGACAGTCACAGCACGCGCACTGAGCATGCGACAGACAGCTGTTGCTGGTCGTGATGATTAAAATGATTTTAAAAAACTGCATCAGGGTCAGTCAGGTTGAGTTAATCTCCCAAAGTACCAGCACTCAGCGTGGGAGTGAAAAGCAGACTGGATCAGTGGTGCTTCTCTCTGATGAGTGGCCCCTACCTTATGCAGGGAACGAATAGTCAACTCTCAAACACAGACACAGACACAGACACAGACACACACACACACACACACACACACACACACACAAAAAACTAATCCAAATTGAAAGCCTGGTCTTATTCACGTCTCTCTCTGGTAGCTTGGTAGCTTTACAAATCTTCATGAATACATGCTTTCAGGGACAACAGCATTCATGTTTGCAGCATCAGTAGATCACTTGCATTTAGATCTATAGTTCTGTGCTCTGTATTCATGCCCATGATGAACACTGTTGATAATTTCGAGCAGTGCAATTTCAGTTTGCAGGAGATTTCAGTGCATTGAAAGGTACCGAGTTCAAGTGTATAAAGTAAAAATATATTATATAAAAATATCAGCCTACTCAGGATACTCAGATGCTAGTAGGTGTACTGGCTACTTTAAATTGCCCCTAGGCTTCAATGTGTGGGTGCGCATGATACCCTAATCGTAACCCATCCACGGTGTTCATAGTCATACCTTCATATGGATACTATGGTGAAAGAATGAAAAGAGAATACAATAATTGTAATACACGATACCATTTTTGCAAAATGGCAAGAAAAAAATGCGTTAAACAGTAGTAAATAATAAAATAACACTGCCACGCTTTCACAAGGATGCCTGCTTAGCTCAAGGCTTACAAAATAAATGTTAACAGCAGTTCAGTGGCTACCTCTCAAGACCTTGTAATTATACACTATTTTATATAAATGTACTAGAAGTCTCTAAACAGATTTTATGTAATTACCTAAATTACACTGAGCTGCAGTCTCATGCAAATGGGTCTCAGAAGGACCAAACAGCGAGAAGCGCAGGTTTTAAAACGAAGGCCATATGTCATGACACATGCTCGCTGTGTCTGAAAATCTATCATAGAAAGGATTATTAGTCATATACTGGCAGCCATTAATAGGTTGTAAAGGTTCTGTGTCTGACTTCCATGATTCTGTGCTTAATTGAAATAAATGGGCACCTATGCAGTGCATCTGTGTGTGTGCGTCTGTTCTAGGGAAAATGTATTGTCATTAGGGCTGAATTACAAAGCTAACGTCGCTACAATGTCACCCCGGCAGAGCTCGTGAGAGATAAATGAAACGTCTTTTCTTGCCGGTGTGGGTCTGTGAATGGCTGCATTCTAATGAAGAGTGGATAACAGGAAGTATGGATTTTAACGCTAACCCTTGGGGTGTCCCCTCTCTTCATGTCTGATGGATAAGAGTAAGGCTCTGCTACATTTCCTCCATCACTTTAAGTGTCAGAAAAGCAGAGCGCCAATGCCGGTATGAATACACATAAGTGAGCCAGAGCACAAAGGCCTAGTGGGTGATAGATGACAGTCTAGTCTTGAGAAATGTGACTGTAATTCCAATGTCATCTGATAATAAATATTCTCTACCTTAAAGACACACACTCATAGCCTGGCAGACTGCGTTAATACTGAAAATCAGACAACACCATATGCTGGAAATTAAAACACATTCTCTGTCTGCTGTCTAATAAAGTTGCCAAACTTTTCCACACTACAATTTTAACGTGTTATGTTAAAAGAGAAACACAAAAAATTAATAAGGGTGAAAATTAATTTCAGAAGAATTTAAGGGTATCAAGCAAGACGCAATGTAGCGGTAAATCATTTGCAGAAGTATACACAAAATATGTGGTAGTTTTGACAAAAGAAAATTCCTCCAAGAGCACATGAGTTTGTATAAGTAGACTCAGTAATGTGAAACTAAATTGACAGGCTTCAATTACACACTAACCGAATAAACATTTTGTCCAAACATGCTCCTTATTAAGGAGCTCTATTAAAATGCTCCTTGAAAGAAAATCATCCATAACTAATCCAAAAATTAAGATCAATAAGACCTGCTATTCTGTTATGACACAAAAATAGCAGCCTATAAAATGAGGAAGAGGTGCTGTGTGTCTGTGGTAGCTGATACGCTGCTGTGGCTGAGCTGCATTACTGGAAATTTAGCAAATGCTGTGTTTAAGAGGGACTCTTTCACCAAGTAGCTGTCATTTGTCAGCTGGGGTTTTTTTTCAGCTATGATGTACTGTATTGTGGAATGTGGAGTTTAATTCAAAATGCAAATTTTAATTTAGTTTTTTTTTTTTTTTTTTTATCAGCATAAGCATGTGAGTAATGAGAAAATCCATGTTAACAAGTTTTGTACATCTGGCAGAAATTTTTTGCACATCGCTTCATAAAAAGATTGATAAATGAGACCCATAGTTTGGCCACTAACCTACTGTAGTGCATTGTGGGATTTCAGGAGTGTGCTGGATGTTCTACAGTATGCTTTTAAACATCATTATAAAATGATAAAGCTTCAAAATTAGCGCACTATATAGGAAAAAGTTCAGGTCTCAAAGATCTGGTTAGACGTGTTGTCCCCTACTTCAGTTTCACATTAATTCCTAACACACAAGCATGACTTGCCAGTGAGAAGACAAGTTGTGTCAGTTAACTATTAAAACTGAAACTAAGCCACTTTATGGATTTTCCTCTCGTGTACTGTTACATGGGGAACAAGAGACACTGAACTGGGTCTGGGCTGGGTTCGTTCCATCTGCCATGATCCACACTCACATACACACACACGCTCCCTGGAGCTTGATTAGGCTCTGCCAATTACGCATAAAGCCCTGGGGGAGGAGGATTAAGCTTATGACCCTCACCCTTGGAGTGCCAGCCTCGAGGGAACTGCCCTCTCCCACTCTGTCGGTCTGTCTGTCTCTCTTTCTGGCTCTCTGTCCACAATAGTGGCAATGTAATCCTACCCATGAGCACTGTGGCCCACTTCAATTACCCCTCCTCCAGACGGCATGGCTGCATTCTGATGGGCATCGCTAATAAATCCCTGGACTCGCAACCTTTCCCCTCTCGCAAAATCAATTCCTCATCCCCAAACCTTCATTCATTTTTAAGCTGGAGCTTCGGCGGTGCGAGAAATGTCTAAAGCTTCATCGGCGAGGCCCATCGCATTAACCCAGCCGGGCTGCCTGTACCTTAATGAGTCTATTTGTCTGAGTGAGTCAGGGGCAGGAGAAAAGATTCCTAAAAATCAATAAGAAGAAGTGCAGAAAGGCACTTTTGAAGACTTCTTTAGCAGCGTTCTGCTACGGCTGGTTTGCATTTCAGAGACCTTCCTTAAGGCCAAAGATCAGACCTGAGGTGTGTGCTCTCTGCCCTCTGTCTAAAACCACAATGGGCTTAGTATAATAGCTTTGAGATAAGAGTCAACAAGGTGAGATGTTACCATGTGAGCTGAAACTTGTATTAAACACCACACAGTGTTTATATGCAATTGGTTGCTTTTAATTGTGTAATTAAACGGTTTATAAAGTCTGATTACACAGACCACAGGTTTGGTCTCTCTTTAAGTCTCAAACATTTTCAGAACTCATGAATAAATTTCTTCATGAAGGGTGATGATAAATGGCTCTGTTGCTCAGACGAGAGGTTTGTGTCTCAGCTCCTGTTGCTGGCTTTTGAGCAGGTCGTCTGTCAATCTCAAGCTTGTATAACACACACAGACATTCATACGCCCTAGAAACAGCTTCACTAGGGCAGGTAATATATTACAATTTGTATCTAAATGAATGTTTTTTAATGCTAGTCATGAAACCATACAGCATGTCATGGTCCATCAGGGGTACAAGTTCACTGGTCTGCATGATACTAACTATCTTCAGCACTCCTTTGTGGTGAGAATTTAATTTTGGACTGCACACAGAGCTGAGTCATCTGCGTTAATTGTCTGACATGGTCACTGATGATGGCTTCCCTTTGTGCTAAATCATGAAAATGAATTACATTGCCCATTTCGCTGATCTTTCATCCGAACAATTTCCCATTAAACTGCGCCGAACTGTATTTTTGTCTTTCATTTCAGTTCCACTAAGGCTGTGGTGGTAACAAACCCCCCTGTAATTATAAGCAGTCAAAATGCCACCTTTGTTCACTGACGGATGTGAACAGGTGGTAGATGTTTGAAAGGAAAGAAAATGGTGTGCTGATCAATAGAGCCAATAATCACATGAGTATGTGGACATATGGAGAGCTCAAGGCCCTGGCTGCTGGTCACTCAACCCTCTCCTCTACTTACCAAAAAAAAAAGAGGATGTGTTTGTCCTGTGGCATCTGGACACCTGCTTAAAGCATATCAGCCCCCTCTTTACCCCACCCTCTTTTACCCAGGGGTCATATTTACCATATTTATCAACCCATTAATCTAGGGTCATTTCTCATTTGTTATCTTATCAAACTGATCTTTAATTTTGATATCTATGACCCCCTAACACCCAAATCTCAGGCTATACTGGTTTCAACCTCCCCAAAAACAAACGAGCCCAATACTGAACCACCACTTTTTACTGAAAAAACAAAAAACAAATGACAAGTTAGAAAGCTACTATTATGACAGGTATTTTAGATAAAAGATAAAAAAAATGACAGCGATTTGGAGTGTTTCCTTTCAAGCTGTCATTGTTTTTTTTTCCTTTTGAGAAAAGTTGTTCTCTCCTGATGCTGACACAATTACTGCAGCTCTGGGGGAACCATGCCTTACAAAAGGCTGTCTCTGCCCCACATCAAAGGGACATCTCAATATCCTCCCTCTCGAAACAGCCAGGCGAGACTAGAATTCACATCTCCCCTGCCATCACTTATGTGAGAAAACACACTGCAAAGCGGCTCTTAGCTGCTGGAACCCCAGGCAAAGTGATAATCGATAGAAGAGTTAGTTGGAGAAGAAGCAAAAGTTATACAAAAGAAACTTAGCAAAAAAGAAAAGTGTTTGACTTTTAAGTGAGTTTAAGAAACAGCATATAATTCATAACAAGACTGTTTTTCTAAAGTATTTAATGTGTATTCACAGCAATTTATCAACAAATACATTTTTTACTTATTAAGGAAGGACACATCCTACCTTTCATCCATTTCCACTTATGCTTAATGTTGTAGAACATCATGTAGTGCATAACGTCACCACCACATAAAGTGGCAGAAAGAATAAAAATAAGGTGAAATAAACATGCTTCAATATAAGTATGTTTATTTGCTTATGAAATTAATTTTTGCTTAAGCACTTCTAGAGATGTGTCAGTCAGCCCCTATGGACAAAATTTTATGAAATTTGGTGGGCACCTAAAGAGTGTTCTAGTGATGCAGGGAGTTAAATTACGAAACTGTAGCTTAAGCAGTTCTTGAGATATAGAAATGCGTCTGTTGAAATCGCACTATGGACAAAATGTCATGAAAGTTGATGTGCATCTAAAGAGTGTTCTAGTGATACAGGAACTCAAAATTGTAGCCTAAGCAATTCTTGAGATATTGAAATACATCTGCTGCAGTGCTGCCTATGGACAGAATTTCAAGAAATTTGGTGTTTGCCTATTGAATGTGTCAGTGATGTGGGTTATGAAATATAATCAACCAAAAGTTGGTGAAAAATAAATGGAAGAAGAAATAAAACTACATGATAGCCAGCACTCATATTTGGTCATGTTACCAAAGAACATTGTCATACTACGGAGGAACCCAGAAAACACAAACTCCCAATAAATTTGTTGTGGTGAAACATCTACTGACTGATACCAAACTGGAGACACTGGAGACTCCTTCCATATATGTTAAACAGTTTGGATAAGTCGTATGTCGAAAATACGTACAACATGAATTTAAGGGGTGGAGTTGGGGGGTTGTTTGGGGGTTACTGGAAAGCAAACTTTTTAAAAATAATAATTATGTGAACAGTGTTGTTAATCTTAATGGGCATTTGGTTGATAAAAAAGTTCATTTGTTTCAGTAGTACTGGAGTTCTAGGTGTTTCGAGGCCCTGAGGAGTTTCACTAATCGTCCCTCTCCTCTTCTGGGATGAATTAGTCTTTCTCCTTTTTCTGTATTGGGACTCTGTTATAGCCAGTGATGACAGGAGCAAAACCTGGTGTTGAACACAGCTGTCATAAAGCGTGGAGCCCCTGGGCCAGGCTGAGCTACTAACTGGAAGGGATGTGTGTGTGTAATGGGGGAAGGGAGCATAAAGGAGGCTGCTTGATACTAAAAAGCACCTGCAACCCAGACATCTGCCCACCTCCCCATACACCACCCCCACCAGCTACCCGTTTAAACGAACCACACACACACACACACACACACACACACACACACACACATGCACACATATACAGAGTGGCGTGCTCCCCTTGACGTTTCATCATTTCAATCCCCGATAGGATCAAAGAGGCCTCTCAGGGTGTGATGAGACTGGTGCTGGACGCCCACACTCCTTATTGCCTTGGGGATGGGGGGGGGGACCCTGAGCTACTGCAGATGCATGTGCAATTTTTCTTCTGTTTGTCTCTCATGGCATTGCAGTATGAATGTTTGTCTTTGTCGACGCGCTCATTTGGAAGCTGTCTATGTCGCTTAGCTATCACCTGAGTCCTGTTAGGGAGACCACAGCTGGGAGTAGCACTCGCTCGCTCTCCCTGCCCCCCTCTCACTCACTTTCTCTCCTCCGTTTTCAGGCAGCTTCCCCCCTTCAACAGCTGATTGATGAGAAGCATCTGTGTACATTGTTGTGGTGACTGAGCATGAAAAATAATATCCACTGTAAAAGAAAAGTGTTGTGACCTGACCGAATGAAACGTGGCAGCAGGCAACAACACAGTAAAAAGTTGATAAAAGTGATACCATGTCAGCTTTCGGATTTGTGCCATGTTGCTTGTTTCAAACGCACCCACCCACATACATACAGGGGTTAAACAATGAAACTGAAACACCTGTCATTTTAGAGCACAATAATTTATTAGTATGGTGTAGGGCCTCCTTTTGCGGCCAA
>JAOVYV010000008.1:7206214-7217386 GCA_025674545.1 Hassar affinis
GGCCACATAGGGCGCAAGGCAGGAACAACCCTAGACAGGGCGCCAATCCATCGTAGGGCACACACTCTCACACACTCACATACTAGGGCCACTTTAGAGATGCCAATCAACCTAATGTGCATGTCTTTGGACTGTGGGAGGAAACCGGGGTACCCGGAGTAAACCCACGCAGACACGGCGAGGACATGTAGACTCCACACAGAAAGGACCCAGACCGCCCCACCCGGGAATTGAACCCGGGACCTTCTTGCTGTGAGGTGACAGTGTTACCCACCGAGCCACCGTGTCGCCCTACAAATTTAATGTTTAGTGAAAATGAAGTAACAGATTATTTTGTACACCGAACAGCCACAATATTAAAACCCCCTGCTACATATCAAGCAGGTCCCCTTTGTGGTGCTCTGACCTATCAAGGCATGGACTCCATACAAGCTCTGAAGATGTGCTGTGGTATCTGGTGCCAAGATATTGGCAGAAGATATTTTAAGTATTGCAAGTTGCAAGGTTGGGTCTCCATGGATCTGACTTGTTTGTCCAGCACATCCCAAATATGCTTATCTGACTGAGATTTGTGGAATCTGGAAGCCAAGACAACACATTGAACCCTTTGTCATGTTTCTCATTCCATTTCTGAACAATTTTTACAGTGTTATCCTGCTGAAAAAGGCCAGTGCCATTAGGGAATACCATTGGTGGTGAAGGGGAATACTTGGTCTCAAAGAATGATTAGGTATAAAGGTTTTCTTTCCACCTGCCAAAAATACATTGGTGGGTTAATGGCTGTAGGTGTCAATGACAGTGTGCATGGTGCTGGTGATAGACAGGCATCGTATTCAGGGTGTGTCCCTGCCATCTAGATACTATGACTAGTGTCTATGCAGCTGCTTAAATTTTTGCCAAGCAGGTGACCTGAGGCTTCAAGATTTTCAGTATTGTTTTTTTGACCTCATGTGATTGGTTGATTCTTGATGAATCACTGCTCAGCTAACCATTAATTGGTACTGAGGAGATGAACCACAAATGTTTGGGTTGGTGCAGCCCAAAAAGATCAACCCAATTTACATTTTCAGCAGCAGGCAAGTGATCGAGTACAAGCTTACATGTTTGATTTATTTCGTTTCTTATAACAGGGCATTCAATTGCCTTAATACACTTATGTTTTTGGGAGGGGGCTGGAGATGCTGATCTCTTGGGATTTTCATACACAAGCATCTTTTTATCAATTTACACAGACTGGTGTGAAAAATAAAAAACATCCAGTCCACATATACGTGATGAGCAGAAAAGCATCTCAGTATAAATGAATGCTGAACTTTGAGGATGATGGGCCACAAGAGTAGAAAACCACACCAGGTTATACTTCTGTCAGCCAAAAAATGGAAGTGGGGTAAACAGGCTTAGCAAAACTAGAGGGTGAAAAAGACCTGGTGAAAATATTTCAGTTTTGGTGCTAAACCCATACCAAATGTGCTCCATCCAACACACACTTTGGCTAGAATATTCAGAAATATGCAAAAAAAGAGTAGCTCCCTCATTCTAAACTCCTGCATAACAAAATTCATCTCCCAGAATTCCTCGGGCATCCTATGTCATCTCATTTCTGGTTACTGTGGAGACACCACCGACTGCTTCCCTTGTCACAGGATTTGAATACTGACCCCAAAGGTAAAATGTCTGTCATACACAACAAGCCTTTATCTCACAAGCTGCAGCAGATCATTAAAAATTCAAGCAGCCTGACAATAGTTACTTACTTCAACTTAACTTCAGGGCCAGATTTTTTTCTGCTCCTACATAAATAATCTAGCTAAAAATATTCCCTCTAATTGGCAATGACAAGCTTCAAATTTTCTAGTCTTTGAAGAGGAGTTAGACATCTTGATTAGACAGTCTGTGAATAAACTTTCCTTGCTCTATTTCACTAGCTGTATTCTAAAGAGGCTTAAAGATCTCAAAGTCCCAGTACTACTTCAAACGGCTGATTCAGGGACGTGAGGTCTGCTCTACAGGCGGTCAACTGTCTAGAGCAAACAAAGACACACAAACTCAACTGTACACTTCAGTTGTTTTTAGCCATGCGAGAACTGTGATTATGTGAACAATACTGGAGAGAAGGCTGACCTAAAGAACGGCTGAGTAAAGAGCAAATGTGGCAGTGATGACCGGACAAGAAACGCGAAAGCGCAGGAATGAAATGCTGTTTTATGACCTGGAAAGGGAAGTCCCCAAAACCCCCAAACATGGCTCTTTTTGTATGCAGATACAGATAACAATAAGTCCATTAGAAAAGTGGTCTAATCCAACATGTGTGGTGCACGTGGTGGGTGTAACAGAGACACAGTCTGTGAGGGAAGGAGGATTATTATAATCTAGTGATGGGCATGAGGCTAAATGTTGATGATGAGTGAACAGGATGGGGTGCAGGCAACTGTTTACTGCACACGCCCCCCCCCTTCACCCTCTGATGTCCCACTTTAACCCTATTTACTGCCACGTGGCCATCTGGGTGGACCAAAAGAACCGGAATAAACTGCTCTTTTACTGACAGTGAATATTATAGGCCCATCTGTACACTGGCAATAAGATGGACTAGGGGTGTGTAATGAGTCGATGTAATGCATACTATATCAATATGAAATTATACTACCATTCAATATACACTAAAAATGAATGGTGATATTATTGCAATAGAAAGAGAAATTCAATGCGTTGTAGAATGTTGACTTTATGAGTGGGAGGTCAAACCTTGGGTAGTGGTTGCTAAACAGTTAAGGCTCTGGGTTATTTATCAGAAGGTCAGGGAATCAGGCCCCAGCACTGCCAAGCTGCCACTACTGGGCCCTTGACCAAGGCCCTTAAGCCACTCTGTACTAGGGGCACCATAACACGACTGACCCTATGCTCTGACCCCAGCTTCCTAACAAGCCGGGATACTGGGACCAATAAAACTGCATACAACTTACCTCAAAGGTGGGAAATCAAAGCTCAAAATGATGTCATTTTCAAGGTCCAATACAGAAAGTCAGTTACAGGTAAGTGTTCCTGCTGATGCAGTGCACAGCCATGTTGATATAATGTCCATTGTGGTATTTGGAAGAACTCAGAGTTAAGAAAACAATCCCAAGTTCTTACATAGGAATTCCGAGTTGAGAGGGTGATTTCTTTGGTTTTTCATGGTCGGGTGTTGAGAATTGTGAGTTACAACCTCTAGACAATACAGCATAAGCACACAGACCACACCCCTTTTCTTAAAACTGACAGGCACAGAGACCATGCCTCTTTCACTAAGCATAACATACTCAGAGGCCATGCCTCTTTCAATCCTTGACTGACAGGTAGAACCAAGTATGGAATATGATACAGAAAGATTTAGAAAGAAGTACAAAGTATCAAAAGACATTTATAAATTTTGCAAATAATATAGTAATAAAAAAAAATGCACATACTTCATGAAACTTTATTACTATTGAGATGTTTCTGTACCTGGTCCTTTAGCACCCTATCTTTTGCCTGATACACAAGTTTAGAGTAAGTGCAGGCCTATGGCAAAATACGGCTGCATCGTTATAATGATATAACTAACATCTAGTCATAAACTGTGTCTGTATTTTGTTATTGTGTCCCAATAAAGTGCCACTGAGTGTTTAAATATGGCTATGAATAATTGATAATTAGAAAATGTGTCAGTTCCTGGTCCATATCTGAGTGGTCTATAAAAGAGGTTTGGTTTTATAAACACATAATCATAATGCATTGCATCAAGAAACAAGCAATAAATGTCAGAGGGAGTAGGGATTAAGAATCTTAGATGCATGCTTAAGGCAGTATGACCCCATTTTACTCGCTCTCTTTTCTAATCTTTCCAGGGGTCAAACCCAAACTGTTATTTGGTGTCTTCTTCAACATATGCCAGTCAGACATCATGAAAAAAGGCAGAGGTCAGACCCAGAAAGATTGACAGACCCGGGAAAGATGTGAATAATAATTCCCGTCACATCACAAAACTGACTCTCTGAATCTGTCCTGACATTATAGCAATTTTGTTGCTAAACTATCTGATCCTTCAGGTTTTTATGTATCTACTTCAAACAGCTTAATGACCCAGACGCAGGCAGCACTAATGTACAGAGACAGAAAAGGAAGGCTCTTTAGGAAATGATACTTGATTATCCTGCCTACTTCATATCAGGATACCTGATGGAGTATAGCTCTCAAAGAGGACAGTACGTTCATCCATGGTTCTATACACGTCAATGATATTTCTGCCCTGCCGCTATTCTGCCATTAAAGCTACAGTCAGGAACGATCCAATTATTGCCATGGTTACAAGAGAATGTTCACAAAGACGTGTCTGTAGTGCACAAAACCTGCCAATTCACTTCCTCAGAAATCTTAAGCAAGAGGATAATTAATAACTGAGATTCTTCCAAGCCTGTAGAAATAAAATGAGTAAATGAGTAAATACTCTTGCAGAAAATTCATGTGAGACTAACAGTGCGGTTTTTAGACACATCACATATTTTCACACATTTTTCACGTGACCTTTTCAGACTGACAGACTGTATGTGTATTTGTTATGTTGTTTTGCCTGTGATTCATTTATTTTCTTGCCTGATTTTTTTTGGGCTTTTTTTTACGATTCACTTATTTTTCATGTCTGATTTTTTTCTGCAAAAAAATTCATTTGTTTTCACTTGTAATTCTTAATTAAAAATTTAAATGATTAGTCCACACATTTTTTAAAGGACAAAACTATATTTACATGTTTTCACAGGATTCATTTATTTTCATGTGTTTTGTCACGATTCATTTATTTTTATATTTTTTTTTCACAAGATGAATTTATTTTCATGTTTTTTCATGTTTCATTTTTCATGCGTTTTGTTCATGATTGATTTATTTTCACTTTTTTTCCCCACAAGATTTTTTTTCAACTTTTGTTCATAGAATGAATTTATTTTCACATTTTTCTCATGATTAATTTATTTTCACTTTTTTCCATATATTTTTTATTTTTTTACATATGAGGTCACCTTTTATTCACATGATGTTATGGTATACTTCACATGCACAATTTTATGCTAAAATGTGCCTCCATATGTTTCTCACATGTGAGCACATATCACATTGTCATACATGTGAAATCCATATGATCATCCATGTAAATGTAAGTAATTTACCTGCTAGTGGGTTATGCAGGTTAGTGAGTGCACTTACTAAACTCAGAGCAAGAGCTTGGCTCTTTGCCTGGTCTCCCTCTCTCACATGGCTGTTGGCACTGCCAGCAACACAAAAGCAATCAATCATCCAATTCCAGGGCTACTATCTGTGCAGCCTCTTGAAGCGTGCAAAAAAATGAACTAAACTATCCAAGAGGCCTGATAGCTAAGTACCATAACAAAACAAACGCTAGTAAACTGATTGCAATTTCTCTGCTGATTCTCAGCAATTCCAGCCGAGAGCTCTGTAGCATGCGTATCTCTGAGACCATCTTGAAGCTGTTGAAATTAAAGAGGTTTATTTAGTATAGACTAATATTTGAACTCAAACCTTTTCCACTTGGAGAAAATGAAATGCAATCATTCTTAAAGGCCTCTTCTTCAAACTGACTGCCTATTTGGAGAACAGATTAAACGAATAATTCCAGTCTTATTAACCTGGTCTGCACAATATTAAGAATCAAAGAATCAAATGATACTTTTGCACTTTTGTGGGCATAATAATGAATACAGAAAAATAATTGCTATCACTGCAAGAATCTGCTGGCGCACAAAGTATACTTTTTAGCAGTGATAAACCATGCACAGTGCGAGACCACTTTAAGAAAGCGACTCTTCAATGGCTGCTGCTTCTCAAACAATCTCATGACAAAATGTTTGCTTTAATTATTGCAATTTTCTTGTTTGCTCTGTTCTAAAGCTGAGCAGTGCAAGAAGAGAGAAACCATTTAGTGAGAGAGAGCTGAATCGAGCTTGCAATCTGAAAGCGTGTTCTAGAAACTAAACAGCTGCAGCACTTCCTTATTGGTTAGTTAATATTTTTGGATAAACACACAAATCTACAACTGTGTGCCTCTGGAATAAGAAATGTGTTTGTGTTTATGTGTAGCTAGTCATCAGCTGAATCTCCTCCAATCCTGATGGGAGTATGATATAGCTTAATGCTTTGCCAATGTGTGTATGTGGACCGTGTTTTTATATCTTTGTGGGGACCAAATGTCAGAAAATCTGATATTATTGACCTTGTGGGGACATTTTACTGGTCCCCATAAGGAAAGTAGTTTTTAACAAAAAGTTTTATAAAAGTTGCCTTTTCTGAGGTTAAGGTTAGGGTTAGGGTTAGGTTAGGGTTAGCTGCATTAATAATTATGTCAGTGGAAAGTCCTCAGAAGTATAGCAGTACAAATGTGTGTGTGTGTGTGTGTGTGTGTGTGTGTGTGTGTGTGTGTGTGTATGTGTGTGTGTGTATGTGTGTGTGCTATAACAACAGCACATGAGCCATGGTCATGCCTGAATCAGAGCGACGTTATATCATTCTCTGTGTCCAGTGCGTTCAGCCCATAACCTCGACCCCGCAGATGCACTCATATTGAACAGCGGGTCTGTTAGTTCTCCGCCTCACACCACCTGTTAAAATCTCAGCTTAACTGCCTCCCTTGCTCTGAACCTTGCTCCTTTTGCTTCCCTCCCTCTCTCTCTCTATTTAGCAGTCAGCAGTGCCGGGTGGGCTCTCTAGTCCCCGCTTTAATTAAGTGCGAAGGCTGTACAAGGGATGAGACTTCCACTGTCCGTATGACCCCACCATGTCAGCAGTCTCCCTGACCCCTATGGCCCACCAGGCTAACTGATCTCATTACTGCAGCTTGGACACACGCACAGTGTCAGAAAGTGTGCAAAACTGCCACGGTCCACACCATACCAAAAATAGCCAATGTCAAAGGATCAGCGTCCATGTCGTCACAATCTAACCATGCTTTTGAGTTTCGCGTTAACCTTACCAAGTATGCAAAAGTATTTTGAGGCTCAGGAACACATTCGCTGACCTAAAATGAACTTCCAGTCTCAAACTAATGGACATTGCTGAGATCCTGCTCACTTCATTTTTATTGCTATATAAAATCTGGGCGTGACAAACCATTAGGACTAACACACTTTGCACTGATGAAATTAAAATGCTTTACGATACAATATTCCATCTGCCTGTAACACTTTAGCACTGATTTACACTGAAGAGATTTTAACACCAGATTTTTTTTCAAAAACAATCCTGTTTGCTGCACTCCCTGGGTTCAACAGTGTGGAGGGCAGCCAGCCCTGGTGCACGCTCTGATGCACATAAGTCACCATTTCTGTGGCTTCAGCCTGGCCTAGCTGACCTGAAAGCAAACAGTCTTATCTGTGTTGTCACCCCTGCCTAATCCCCCAGAGACCAATGCAAATCACCAGACCTCGTGTAGCCTGGGTCAAACACTGTATCTACTCCTCACCTAGAAAAACTCTACTCCTTAAAGCAGGGGCCAGCGACCAGGTGCTATACCAGGTGGTCCAGATGTGTACCCAGCAAAGTATTTCAGCAGATAAAACAGAGTATATGAAAAATACTGCAGCAAAACAGATCAGACATATTTAACAAAAACTGGCAGTCATTCAGGGACTGAAAACTGCAGCTTCTGTTCTCGGTTGTTGTGACCAATCGCACGCAGGGCTAGAGACATTCACATAAAAAGCCAATTCTTATTTCACAGGCTTTAATAGACATTTTATTTATTTATATATATATATTTTTTTCTGTCTCCTGTTTCATAAGTGAACCAGTGACATGCCTTGTTAAAAACAACATAGACAACAGGCAGGTTTCGGTTAACCTGCTTAATGAGAAATTTAAAAGAGTAATGAAAAAATCTCAAATACTACAAATAAGCTTCTACACTCACACCAAGTGGACTTTTTTCCAATTTTTTTTTCGACAAAGCAATATTTCACAAAATTTAAATGAATTTTTTGAAATGAGTTTTCTGAATTTAAGTCAGGTGACATTCAAAATCATGGTGCATTTTGTGTGCGAACTTTTCCTGAAGTTTGTTAAACATAAGATAAAGAGATCATAGCCGTTTTAGACAACAAGCAACAAAGAAATGCTAATGTTTGCAAGGCGCTTGAGGGTGTGAGGATCAGCCAAACTGCTGCCAGGTATAAGGGGTTTGCCTTTCTGTCAGCTTCCACCAAAATCATTGTGAGATCTGTCAGCATGTTTAATTGGAATGACTATCGCGAGAGGAGAAAACCCAGCTTTAATCGCACAGCGTCACTCAGTAGAGCTACAGACATGCGCAACTGTGTTCGTCTGCTATTTAAAAAAATCGCTCCATTGTTGAGCAAAAACTGCAATGAAAACCTGCCTAAGGAAAACAGTAGGAACAAGATAGTATGTAGTTTTCCTCTCTGCTGAGTCCATAGAGCTTCAAATTCTCTTATTTCATTGGTGCTTTTAACATTTTATTGTTAGTTACTTCTGGACCTTTGTAAAGTTGAAATTTTCTGTAACTGGACTGACAATTTGTTGTTTATAAAGACCTGAAATATTTAGAATTTTTAGAATAAGCCTGCTTAAATTCTCCAGGAGCTGTGAAAACAGAACAGACTGCTCTTGAACCCTATCTGACCATACACAGGTGGAGTTCAGTTGTCTGTAATGACTGCTCAGCACAGCATGTACCACACTTGAGATCTACTGTACATGCCGGGTCATACACTGCAGCTGTCTGCACTCACACGAGGACAGGCTTGTTGTGCTAAAAACTCTCCTCAATTCCTTAACTATTTATTACAAACGCTGGGATCGCATCAATTTAAAATGAGGGCAAAACGGATTCTAAAACAAATGCTTAAGCTGATGTTTCTCAAAAACGATTGTTTATGGCAACATCTAGTCAAGTTGTGGTCATTCCCAGTGAAATTCATCTTTGTGAGAAATCCCCACTCTTAACCACTCAAAACAATGATTCTCAGGTTCTCCTTTTCCTGGCACTTCTTCTGACAGCTGCCAGTTTGCCTTCACCTGTTCCCATGGAAATCAGCCCTGACCTCCACATAACCTCTTTTCAGAAGGTCACATGACTACGACTCACCCAAATGCCCATAGTAAACTCAAGCATCAGAGCATGGAGAGGGGCATAATATTATTGCTTCGTATGGCTGTCAACTATTTTGCAGGGAAATTACAGAAAAGCAAAACATCACTAATCTCAGAGTGCTATGCTGCTCCTGTGTCATTTTGTTTAGAGTTCCCTGCTGCTTTGTGATGTTATGCCTTTTTGTTTCAATCCTATTCCTGCCTTCTCCTTGATCATGACCGGTCGATTACCAGGTGTTCACCTGTTCTATGTCTCCTTTTGACTAGTTATTTTGACAAGTGCAGTGCTTTTTGTTTTCTGAGTTTATTTTGAATTTATTAAGTATCCTTGATGCTACCTGTGTGCTAGAGCTTCAAATTCTCTTATTTCATGGATACTTTGACAATGATTCTTGGCTTGCCCTAAATAAGACACATCTTGCATTTACACACTTGCAATAACTGTACATTGCAACATTGCACATTGTTGTTAACATGATTGTAACCGGTAAACCATGTACAAGATGCAGTTTTCATTTTTCAGCTTTTAGGTTTTGGATCCTTTGAGAGGAAACTAATGCTGAAAATAGCAAGAAACTCATAATCAACTTCTACTGAAAATATCTAGTGACATGATTCCGAAATGATTCTCCATCAGTTACACACCATGAACACATCAATCACATCAAAGTAACCATTTAAAAATAATAGTAAACAGAAATGCACTAGCAAGAACAGTCACTTTCATCCCTCATTTAGTGCAAAGAAGCTAGTGTTTGCCGCTCCATATCATCTAAACTGCAGCTTGTTCAACTAAGCTTATAACGCAGTATACATGAAAATACCCTCACTGCCATAAATATCATCTTACAAAAACATCATGTAAAGGCTTAGCTGAGTAACCGAGTCTCTTCCTGTGTGCATTCATGCACTCCCACACACACTGAGCTGCTGCCTGTCGCTGCTCTCCAGCACTCCTCTCATCAGTGCCCCCATAATGTACAACATGCTGCCTGCTGCTGCCAGATGGAGCCGTTTGGCATTTGAGGTCCTCACTCCACTCCTCTCTTTTGCTCTCAGTCTCTCCCACTCCTTCTTAGCCCTATTCTCTATGCACCTCACTCTTACTGGCTCCCAGTTCCTTCTCCACCACCGCCCCTCTCTATGTCTCCCCCCATGGGCTCCACCTCCTGTGCCCTACACCAGCAGCGTGGCAGGCCCGAGCAGCAGCTGAACAGCCCTATGCCCGTCAGCTCCTGCCCACCACCTGCCTTCTGGCTCAGCGCCATGCTGGAGCGAGGCTCACTGATGCCATGCCAGTGTTGGCAGTGGGTGCCCCCATGGTTACACCCCCTCCCTTCCCACTGTGTCTCTCCAGAATGCTGCCACCAATCCAGCGTGTGCCCATGGGCCTTACTCAATCACTCCGCCATTAACCTAAGATGACTTAACAATGAATATTACGCACCTGCCATATGGGGCATTGCGTCTGATCATCACAATTCTCTCAGACTGTAGACAGTCTCAACTAAACTGTATTGTGTTTCAATATAAAAGCAAGATCATGTCCAGCATGGGCTACACAATACATCAAATTAGCCTATTATGTCATATTATTTGCAGACAGATCCTTTCCTCAGCATCTCTTTCTACCTTTGTAGCAAAAAGAAGCACAGACTCAGAACTCGCTAAAGAATAAGCAGGATTCTTTTCTCTCAAAGAGAGATGACCCACGTCCCAAGTCCCAGGATGATCACTGACAGACAGATCAAATGGTCTAAACCAGACAAGTATCCTAAATCTAGAAAAATAAAACTGACAGATTAAGTTTAAGAAATCTGAGTGGCTGAGCCACGTTCTATCCATTGTTCAAGTCCTCAATATTATTCCTTATCAAAAGAATGGAATTCTGTCTTACTGCGCCAGATTTTAAACCTGTACAAACTTACACCTATGACATAATTCTGTCCTACACTTGGTCAGTTACAGGGGTTAGACAATGAAATTGAAACACCTGTCATTTTAGTGTGGGAGGTTTCATGGCTAAATTGGACCAGCCTG